>QVTF01006965.1:0-27836 GCA_003573665.1 Oxygymnocypris stewartii | reverse complement strand
GGGGGTGAGTGTAACGGATGTATGCCAGTAAGGGCTGTGTGTAAACCTCACTCCCCTGACCTCAAAAAGAGGCGCTCTAGCGACTGACGCTCCTTTGGTCCTGTAAACAAACTCGTGAGACTAGGATTTCTCAGAGGCATACGTCATGCGTCATCCGCCCGGAACGGCTTGCACTTCTGTCAGCGGAAGTGAGGAAAAAAAGTCACATTTTAAATATTTTTCTTACAAAAAAGCATCGATTTGTTACAGGAGGCCTTTATTCACCCCCTGGAGCTGTGTGATGCACGTTTTATTATGGATGAGTGCACTTTATTTGACTACTTTTGGACAGTTGAACAAAAAACCCACCTTCTCCCATTCTAAAGCTTGAAAGAGCAAGAAAAATGATATTATAAATCCGACTGGATTCGTCTGAAAAAATGTAATTATATTCACCTAGGATGCTTTGAGTAAAACATGGGGTAATTTTCATTTTTGGGTGAACTAACCCTTTAAGTGAAATTTTAGAGAAGTATTGCAAATGACGTCAATTCTGTGCCAGTTGTGTAAAAGATCAAATATAATTGGGTGCATAGATTCAATCAATGGAAAGAAATACTAAAAAATACTAAAAGAAAAAAAGGAATCCGCACGCCAAACAAATGTCAAGTTCAAGGTCCATTGAGCAAAAATGTATTATTTATTATTACAACAAAAACTAAAGTGCACTAACACATTTCAGTCAGTACTGGACTATCTTCAGTGCTAAAGATTACAACAACGGTTAACAAACATTGAAGAAAGTCAAGGCACAAATGGTGTAAAATAACATCTCTCAGAATAAAAAGTATCTAAGTGCACCCAAGTGTGAGCAATAATAATAGTGATGCTCTACTTACCAAAAAATACTCAAATATTAAAGAAGAAATAATCATCTTATTCAGCACGGATGCATTAAACTGATCAAAAGTGACAGTAAAGACATTTACGATGTTATAAAAGATTTAGATTTCAAATAAATTATGTTGTTTAGACCTTTCAAGTCAAAGAATCCTGAAAAAATGTATCAGTTTTCACCAAAATATGAAGTATAAACAACTGTTTTCAACACTGATCAAAAATAAGAACTGTTTCTTGAGCAGCATTCTGCATTTTAGAATTCATTTTGAAGGATCATGTGACACTGAAGACTGGAGTAATGAGGATCAAAATTCAGCTTTGCATCACAGTATTAGATTACATTTTAACATTAACATAGAAATCAGTTATTTCAAAATCGAATACTATTGTTTTTTTTAACTATATTTTGATCAAATAAATGCATGGTGAGCATAATATAATATATATTTGTATAGTTTTTAATCTTTTGTATGTAAAGAAAAGAGATAGAAATAAAAAGCGTGAGTGAGGCTGGTCCAATTTAATCCCAAAATGCCGAGACGTCCCATGTTGCCATGGATTCTGTAACCTGATAATGTGAACAGACTGTACCGTCACTGTGGGAATATGGGCGGCTTTCACCTCATCTCACAACTCCGGTCCTCTCTGAACTCCCTCTGGGCCGCTGGCTGACACAGACCTGCTAATGATGAGGGGAAGCGTAGCCTGTAGATGCGTCAGTACTCCATCTGTACCCAAAATCACAGCTGAAGCATATAGAACTTATACTTAGAATTTAACAGTTAAGCTTCATGTTACTAACCAAAAGTAGTTAAAGAGAATTGCTGAGTCCCAATTCGCATAATATCCATCCTAAACAGTATTCGAAATATAATTAGTATGTGCCAAATCATAGTATGTTTAAAAAATAATGCCAAATATTCCTGGATGGTCTACTACTACTTGTGGCCTAGTGGATAGAGCATCGGACTTGTAACCCGAGGTTGTGGGTTCGAATCTCGGCTCCAGCAAGAATTGTCCACGACTGAGGTGAGACCCTTGAGCAAGGCACCGAACCCCCAACTACTCCCCAGGTGCTGCAGCGTTTGCTGCACTTGGATGGGTTAAATGCAGAGAACACATTTCACTGCTGGTTATACTCTGTATAATTGTGTATGTGACAAATAAAGCTCATCTGAGCTTAATTGTTTTGTATTTTTTTACTTCTGGTCAGAATTCGAAGTGCAGATCGATGCACACTAACAGCTAATATTGCCCACAACACACTGCGTGGTGGACGGGTATTCGATTGGAACTACAAACATGCATTAAACAACTACAAACATGGCGGATATGCGAGACCAACGGACAGGGAGATAAACGGATTTGAGTGATAAATTATCAATGTCTAACCTGATAAAAAATATTAATTTAATGTTATCCACATTTTATTTAATCTTCAGCAACACTATGAACTTTTATAATGATACGTTTGGTCATTAACTTTTAAATGCATCATTACGCAAACACATGAGCAAAGTTCTCGGCATGAAAGACCCGCGATGTGCCTCTTAATTTCTCTCTTAAATAAATCAACTAAATGTGGATAATGTTACTGAGACAAGATGATTGACAGGCAGTTTAAACAGTTAAAGGAGCACGTAACTTAAGCAACTAAGTACGTTAAAGACGCAGCCATGACGAAGTATGTCTACTATAATGCTACATACTCAAAAGTATGTACTTTTTCTTCACAAAAAGAGTACATACTTTTAGGGCATAGTACAAGTAGGCAAATTGGGACGCAGCAATAGATATATTTTTAAATATATCAGGTGATGGTCATTCATTTTTTTAGAATTAAACAAAAAAAACAATCAGGATCTCAACTGGAACGGCAGCATGAAATTTGAAAAAACTAACTAATAACTAATAAAACAAGAAACACTCATATAATAGAATCAAACAAACAACATTTATCTAAATTAATCAATGAATCATTCATATGCACCATTCAAATGAACCAATTCACCAAAATTAACAGGACATTCAAAAATAATATGGCAAAACAGCAAAATCCAATGTGATTTACTTTATGCAAATCCCAAGAGTCAGGTTTTACATATATCAGGCATCAGGCTGAACAAGCACTTCTCAGACTAGTCACAAGATTTGCCACAGTTCATGTCAGCGAATCTTTGAAACATATTGAAAAGTTTTGTTTGAGCTATAGTCAGACATTTGCAAAGAAGACCTGTCTGCCTATGCGTAACTATGAGCTCTTTTTCCAATGGTCAACCACATCAGGAAGCTCTCAGCGCCAGTTACAGATGCTTTGCTGCACAGATTCAGTTTGTGAAATGTAGTGTAACAGCAGTCAGAGGACTGTTTTGACTTTCATTTGACTATTATATGCATGGTAAAGTTTTGTATAAAAAGATTCAAGCCTTCAGTGAGCTGTCCAAGACATTTTGAGCACATACCTGGCAGCTGTTCACAGAATCAGCGACGCACTTCACCAGAGTCGGCCAGCAGAAATAATTCTTCACCAGTACAGTTGTATTTGGAAAGCCTGGTTGACCAGCGCTCAGCCAGGAGGGAATTCGTTGGACTAAATGTCGTTTTGCTTGTTCCCGTTCTGTAGTTCCCTTCAACAAAGAGCAAACAAAGTGGAACTAAATCCTAGAATGGAACATTGATTAAATTGCAAATCCTTGAAAATTCTCCAATTCTTTGGTTGCTTGTGGTCATTCTGGTTTGCTGGATCTCTGAGACAACAACACTTGTTTCATTTACAACTTAAAAAAATTATTGTTTGTTTTAGCTGACAATACTGGAATGCACTAAAGTACAACGTGATTATGCATTTTAAACAGTTCTTGAAATCGTGTTTTTAAAACCTAAAACAATTTAGCTTTTACAATTTATATAGTCTTCAGAATTAACATACGTACATCAAAGTTCAATAAAGGGGTAACATTTTCATAATATAAATCAAGTGACTGACTGAATGCAATACCTCAAACCTTACTCTCTTAAAAAAAAGAAAAAATAATTCTCACAACATATTGCACGGGTGAGGCGATGCTACAGGTGTTGAGGTCAGCGAAAGGTCCAGGTGTGTGACGGCTCGCAGAGATCAGAGAGGATGTGAGAGAGGAGTGTTCAACCTGAGATTAAAGCCAAAGCGGCAGCAGCGTGCCAACACTGAGAAGACAAAAAACACACAGGAGGCTGACAAACTGATGTAATATGACAGAGAATAGACAGAACAATAGACAGAATGCCAGAATGATAGATAGAATACCAGAACGATGAAACGATAGATGGATAGATGAGCTCTGTTAACTGATCTTGACATCTCTGATCAAAGGTTTTTGTCTGTGTTTCTCTTCTAGGGCCCTATCATACACCACAAGTGTTTTGCTAGTTTCAGCCCGATGCAGTAATCATTTTCCCGTCCTGCTCTACGGTTTTTTAAATAGCAAATGCATTTGCGCTCATGGGTGTGCTCATGTGTGTGCTGGTCTGAAAACGAGGTGTGTTCAGGCGCATTGTTGGTGCATTGCTATTTTGAGGAACTGAAACTGCTTTGGGGCAGCGTTTCCACCTTGGGGATAAACTAATTACTGCAAGAGAGTTTAATGCGCATGGGCGACCTGCGTGTACAAAGTACGCCAGGTTACAAAAATCCGGGGTGTACGCTGTACGTGTACAAAGTGAAGTATACTTTGGCCTTTAGCCTACCTATGTGCTCGTGCATGAGCAGATCCAATTTGCTCTCTGGAGACGCGTTCAGTCTGTGCACCTTAAAATTACGCTGTTTAAATAGCGAATCCGCACTGGACCTGGTACGAGCGCAACTCACTCTTAAAGGGAATGGGAGATGAGACTCTGATTGGTTTATTTGCACATTACGCCCAAAAAAACACCCATTACTCATTACGATTAAGAGAATAGGGACAACCCGTTTATACCGTTTTCCAGTCGTTAAACTAGCAAAAGTGGATTCAGACATGCCCTGAGTGCACCATGCGCTTACATCGTTAAAATAGGGCCCCTAATCATTCACTGTTTTTTCCGCATTCATGTTACTCATGTCTGTTCAGTGTCTGGATGTGTTTGTACTGAACATGAATCAGCCAGCAGAACCATCCAGATGCCACAAATAAACGTTTCATAACCTTAAGAGCATGAGCTGTAGAGCATTAAAGTACAGAGAGATGGGGATGGAGGCTGTGCTTGTACATTAACGTCCTCTGTGTTTTGTCAATACAAACCCCAAACTTGCATCACTCATGTACTCACATCACTGTATTTTTCTTCTTTATAAGAGGCAGGACAATGTGTGTGGAATGAACTGAATGGATATTTCGGTGGAAGATCAAACCACTTGCACTACATTCTTGGACAATGTGAATAAATAACACTCAATATAAACAGGGCGCCTGGAGCCAATCTAGAAATTAATTCATAGATGCACACAAACTCATATAAGTACCACTGATGGGTTTTCATTCACCAATGCGAATACAGTAAGTGAATAGAAGTAGTCACATAAAACAGTTGACAAATTGCATGGTCACAATCAATATTTCAGGTTACATTACAAATGGAAGAAGTAATATTGCTTTTGTTTTTTCTAAGCTGTCAGCTACTCATTGTTTCGTGGGTTTTGTAAAAACCAAAGCCAATTAGAAGTTGAAGCTCCAGGATGTTTTCTGCCCCATAGGGAGGATTGCATTAATCCAGGCTTTGGAGAGAGGCGTATTTGAACAATCTCCAGATTAAAAACACAAGCCTTAAATTCAGGCCTCTCTTTCATGGCCCATCGATACCATTCAGTAAGATTCATTAATGCACTTACACCACGAGACTATGCATTTATACCTACAAATGGGCGACCAGTATGGAGGTAATGAATTACAACTATTCACGTTGCAGTAATTAAGTATTTTTTTCGAGTACTTGTACTTTTTTGAGTATATTTTTTAAGCTGTACTTTTCCTTGTACTTAAGTACAAATTAAGCACAATAATCTAATTTGTTTCTTTTAAATCATAGTTCGTTACGGAGTACGGCTGCCCACAATTTGAATTAAAATTCAAAACTTTGACAGCACTTCAGTATCCAATAAGACATCCGATCGTAAACAGAGCAATAAAAGCCCTGATATCTGAACCCTGGGAAAACCCCGCTGCAGCACGGTTGAAGAGCTGATCGGACCGTGAGGGAGCTCAGAGTAATAGATGGACTCAAGTTTAGAGAAACGAACTACATGGTAGTGTTATCATGAATATATATATTTTGATACCGATACTGAAATATCTGACCGGTTCAATTACTCATTATGCACAGTATCTGTCATGAATCTGGTTACCACTCACTCTACTGCACATCACCCATGGACTACATCTCCCATCATGCACTGCACTCACACATTCCCGTCCACCATTACACCAATCCACACACTGCTGTCACCATTCACTCATCAACCCTAATTGCCTCACCACACCTGCACCTCATTCACTCACTCACATAAAAGCAGCACACAAACACTCACTCCACTGCGAAGTCTTGTTTGCCCTGGCTACATTTCTGAGCGTTCTTCCCCGTATCCTGTTATCTCTGTGTGGACCCCGGACTGCCTGACCTTGGACTTCTGAACCTGGCCTGTGCCTGTGACCTCGGACCACTGCCTGGTATTGTTTACGTCTCTGCTCTGCCTCCGATATTCCTGTTATGCCCTCTGACCATTGCCTGTGTGATTCTGCCTCTGTCCAATAAATATATATTACTGCACTGGATCCCCTGCCTTTGCCAGTCTTTACAGAAGACTTCGCCAAGGATGAATCCAGCAAGTAAATTGATGTTACTCCGCCAGGGTACAAGGTCCATTGAGGATTATGTGGTGGACTTTCTCGAACTGGCACACCTGACTCATACAGATAAAATATGCTTAATGAATATTTTTTCAAGGGGGCTTATCTGAACCTCTCCGTTCAATCATGCCGCTGCATGATCCTAAATGGACGTTGGAGAAGTATATCGTTACCGCACTACAGCTGAGTGGCTCTCCTTTTACGGAGTGGCTCTCCCAGGAGCTCGCAGAGTCCGCTCCAGAGCCCGCTCCGTCCCAGGAGCTCGCAGAGTCCGCTCCAGAGCCCGTTCCGTCCCAGGAGCTCGCAGAGTCCGCTCCAGAGCCCGCTCCGTCCCAGGAGCTCGCAGAGTCCGCTCCAGAGCCCGCTCCGTCCCAGGAGCTCGCAGAGTCCGCTCCAGAGCCCGCTCCGTCCCAGGAGCTCGCAGAGTCCGCTCCAGAGCCCGCTCCGTCCCAGGAGCTCGCAGAGTCCGCTCCAGAGCCCGCTCCGTCCCAGGAGCTCGCAGAGTCCGCTCCAGAGCCCGCTCCGTCCCGGGAGCTCGCAGAGTCCGCTCCAGAGCCCGCTCCGTCCCGGGAGCTCGCAGAGTCCGCTCCAGAGCCCGCTCCGTCCCGGGAGCTCGCAGAGTCCGCTCCAGAGCCCGCTCCGTCCCGGGAGCTCGCAGAGTCCGCTCCAGAGCCCGCTCCGTCCCGGGAGCTCGCAGAGTCCGCTCCAGAGGCCGCTCCGTCCCGGGAGCTCGCAGAGTCCGCTCCAGAGGCCGCTCCGTCCCGGGAGCTCGCAGAGTCCGCTCCAGAGGCCGCTCCGTCCCGGGAGCTCGCAGAGTCCGCTCCAGAGGCCGCTCCGTCCCGGGAGCTCGCAGAGTCCGCTCCAGAGGCCGCTCCGTCCCGGGAGCTCGCAGAGTCCGCTCCAGAGGCCGCTCCGTCCCGGGAGCTCGCAGAGTCCGCTCCAGAGCCCGCTCCGTCCCGGGAGCTCGCAGAGTCCGCTCCAGAGCCCGCTCCGTCCCGGGAGCTCGCAGAGTCCGCTCCAGAGCCCGCTCCGTCCCGGGAGCTCGCAGAGTCCGCTCCAGAGCCCGCTCCGATCCGGGAGCTCGCAGAGTCCGCTCCAGAGCCGCTCCGATCCGGGAGCTCGCAGAGTCCGCTCCAGAGGCCGCTCCGATCCAGGAGCTCACAGAGTCCGCTCCAGAGGCCGCTCCGATCCAGGAGCTCACAGAGTCCAGCTCTCCTTCGTCTCTGCTGGTTCCCGCCCAGCTCTCCTTCGCCGCTGGTCCCGCCAGCTCTCCTTCGCCGCTGGTCCCGCCCAGCTCTCCTTCGTTTCCGCTGGTCCCGCCCAGCTCAACAATGCCTCCGCTGGTTCCGTCCAGTTCTACCGAGCGCCCAAGAGAGTCAGAGCCACCTGAGTGCCCAAGAGAGTCAGAGCCGCCCGAGCGCCACCGAGATTTAGCGCTTCCAGAGTGCCCCCTCGAGGTAGTGGAGTTCACCAAGAACTTCATGGAGGGAGCTCCCCTCCATTGCTCACGGAGACCCCGGACCCGCCATGGCCCATGAGGTCCCCTGATCCGTCATGGCTGCCCGAGTCCCCGGATCTACCATGGCCGCTAAACTCCCTGCCTCGGTTCCTGAAACCAAATGTGCTCCTCTCTGCCTCTTGTGTCTCCATTTCCTCTAGGTCCCAGTCTCGGCCAGGGATCTCTGCTCCGCCCTGGAGGGCGTCTGTCTCGTCTGCTCCGCCCTGGTGGGCGTCTGTCTCGTCTGCTCCGCCCTGGTGGGCGTCTGTCTCGTCTGCTCCGCCCTGGTGGGCGCCTGTCTCGTCTGCTTCGCCCTGGAGGGCGCCTGTCATGTCTGCTCCGCCCTGGTGGGCGTCTGTCTCGTCTGCTCCGCCCTGTGGGCGTCTGTCTCGTCTGCTTCGCCCTGGAGGGCGCCCTGTCATGTCTGCTCCGCCTGGTGGGCGTCTGTCTCGTCTGCTCCGCCCTGGTGGGCGTCTGTCCCGTCTGCTCCGCCCTGGTGGGCGTCTGTCTCGTCTGTTCCTCCCTGGAGGGCGTCTGTCTCATCTGTTCCTCCCTGGAGGGCGTCTGTCACGTCTGCTCCGCCCTGGTGGGCGTCTGTCTCGTCTGCTCCGCCCTGGAGGGCGCCTGTCATGTCTGCTCCGCCCTGGAGGGCGCCTGTCATGTCTGCTCCGCCCTGGAGGGCGCCTGTCATGTCTGCTCCGCCCTGGTGGGCGCCTGATCTGCCAGAGTCACCCCACGTCTCCGCCGACCTGCCAGAGTCACCCCACGTCTCCGCCGACCTGCCAGAGTCACCCCACGTCTCCGCCGACCTGCCAGAGTCACCCCACGTCTCCGCCGACCTGCCAGAGTCACCCCACGTCTCCGTCCGCCGACCTGCCAGAGTCACCCCACGTCTCCGCCGACCTGCCAGAGTCACCCCACGTCTCCGCCGACCTGCCAGAGTCACCCACGTCTCCGCCGACCTGCCAGAGTCACCCCACGTCTCCGCCGACCTGCCAGAGTCACCCCACGTCTCCGCCGACCTGCCAGAGTCACCCCACGTCTCCGCCGACCTGCCAGAGTCACCCCACGTCTCCGCCGACCTGCCAGAGTCACCCCACGTCTCCGCCGACCTGCCAGAGTCACCCCACGTCTCCGCCGACCTGCCAGAGTCACCCCACGTCTCCGCCGACCTGCCAGAGTCACCCCACGTCTCCGCCGACCTTGCCAGAGTCACCCCACGCCTCCGCCGACCTGCCAGAGTCACCCCACGTCTCCGCCGACCTGCCAGAGTCACCCCACGTCTCCGCCGACCTGCCAGAGTCACCTCACGTCTCCGCCGACCTGCCAGAGTCACCTCACGTCTCCGCCGACCTGCCAGAGTCACCTCACGTCTCCGCCGACCTGCCAGAGTCACCTCACGTCTCCGCCGACCTGCCAGAGTCACCTCACGTCTCCGCCGACCTGCCAGAGTCACCTCACGTCTCCGCCGACCTGCCAGAGTCACCTCACGTCTCCGCCGACCTGCCAGAGTCACCTCACGTCTCCGCCGACCTGCCAGAGTCACCTCACGCCACAGCAGTTTACCCAGTGTCACTTCACGTCTCTGCTGTCTCCTCCGCCCCGCCCTGGTGGGCTCCTGCCTTATTGGCCCCACATGGACCTGGCCCTCCATTCCCTCCCCCGGTTCCACCTCCGCTCCACCACCCTCCTGGAGTATGCTTTGTGTAAGCGTCTGGAAGCCGCTCTTTGGGGGGGGCTCTGTCATGAATCTGGTTACCACTCACTCTACTGCCACATCACCATGGACTACATCTCCCATCATGCACTGCACTCACACATTCCCGTCCACCATTACACCAATCACACAGCTGTCACCATTCACTCATCAACCCTAATTGCCTCACCACACCTGCACCTCATTCACTCACTCACATAAAAGCAGCACACAAACACTCACTCACTGCGAAGTCTTGTTTGCCCTGGCTACATTTCTGAGCGTTCTTCCCCGTATCGGTTATCTCTGTGTGTGACCCCGGACTGCCTGACCTTGGACTTCTGAACCTGTGCCTGTGACCTCGACCACTGCCTGGTATTGTTTACGTCTCTGCTCTGCCTCCGACTATTCCTGTTATGCCCTCTGACCATTGCCTGTGTGATTCTGCCTCTGTCCAATAAATATATATACTGCACTTGGATCCCCTGCCTTTGACCAGTCTTTACAGTATCTCCCATATAGCCTATAGTTTCTGCTCTGGAATGGCGTTCTCGCTTTGATGACATCAGTTTGACAGCTTGGGAAGAATCCTTTTGTTACGTCTGACGTAAGGACTGCTGTTTCCGGGTCTAAGCCTCTATTCATTTCACTTGAGAATACTATTCTCAACAGCCATTTATGAGCACTATTTTATTAATATTACATATTTAAGCTAAGCATTTAAAAATGTGCTGTGCACACTACAGTCTCCATGCTCACAGTGTCCAGACACTAATATTTTAGCTGAATTACTGTCAGGCCATGTGGGATTTCAGAACGGAGATAAAGGTTAGAGTTATAATTTATTCAGTATTACATGACATCGTGGGTGAATATTAGCACAGTTTGGAGTTTTCTTGGGGCGGACCCAGAAGCGGTGAAGCGTAATGTCAGACATAACAACGTAGCAGGTATTCTTAACCACTCCTATCCAACGTGAATCTGCAATGAGCAAGAGAGGAGGTGCTCCACAATAAAACCCTGCCCTTTATTCAATATTCCATTTCACTCTGAAATACAGTATATCACGACACTGAAGTCAGTAGCAACTTCCGGTACATGGGTGCTTAATATTGTTATTTTTCAAGGTATTGAAGTTAGAATTCCTGTATCATGACCACTCATTCACGTACTTTGTCAATAAGATAAAAGTGTTTGATTAGGGTTAGAGCTAAATTATGCAGGAATGGTGCAGATTTGAGGATCCCTGGGCTAAAGACCCTCCAAGGACCACAGCTGGAGAATTGCAGAAAATAGTTGAGTCTTGGGGTCAGACAACCTTAAAAGAAAATTGTGATCACATGTTGTTTGGGAGGGTTTCAGGAAAATTGATCCTAGCTCATCCAAAAACAAACTCCAGCATATTCAGTTATCAGACACAACTGGAACTTCAAACGGGACTGGCTTCTATGCTCAGATGAAACTAAAAAATTGCTTTTAGCAGCAAACACTCAAGATGAGTTTAATGAACACAGGGATAAAAAGTACCCCATGTGTGCAATGAAATATACTGCTTTATTTTTGATGTTGTGGGCCTATATTTCTACTGAAGGTCCTGGACATCTTGTTTAGATGCATGACATCATAGATTGTATCAAATACCAACAGATAAACAAATCAACAAGTGACCGACTCTGTTAGAAATCTTATAATGGGCAGAGTTGGGATCTTCCAACCATACAATAACCCAAACACAAACCTCAAAAACAACACAAAATGGGTCAGTGAACACAAAACCAAGCTTCTGCGATGGCCATTCCTGTCCTCTGACCTGAACCCTGAAGAACATGAGTGAGCTGAACTGAAGAGGAGCACTAACACGGAGATGTGAATCTGAAGGATCTGGAGTGATTCTGGATGAAGGAATGGTCTCTGATCTCTTGTCAGGTGTTCTCGAACCTCATCAAGACATTATAAGAGAACATTTAGAGCTGTTAAACTGGCCAATGGAGGTTTCAAAAAGTAAATAAATGGGTGCCGTTAAATGTGGACAATGTGTATTAGAGAATTTTTGTTTTCCCTTTTTTCATTTATTTCCCCCATTTTATTTTCTGATTATCCAATGAAAGGTTAGATTTTTGTGATTTTTTTAATAAAATATCAAAAGGATTAACAATGCAAATTAATTTTCACATCATATTTACCAAGGGTGGCGATATTTTGGCCATGACTGTGTGTATATATGTATATATATAAAACAAAACTTCATCACATTAAGGATGTCCTGATTTTAACTCATACTGTGAAACAAAGGGGAGAGTGAATGTCTTATCTGAGGTCATTCATTGTTTGTCCTTCCTTCAGCATCTGTGCGCGCACACACACACACACACACACACACACACGCACACACACCACAAATCAGGGTCGTTATACACAGCGTACTTTTACTGCAGCTTCTGTAAATACCTGCTGTGCACCTGGATTAGGCACGTTAATTTAAAATATAATTAAAATAACTACAATTTTTTTGAAAATACAGGTAAACACCTGTAAAACATCAATACGGAAAATTCCCTCATATTAATACAGTACATCGTGCCCTGTTTTTACACATTTTTTACAGAGTACATTAAATAGAGGTTAAATTTATTATTTGCTAGCTGTTTACAAACATGTCTATACAGAAGAATCTTGCATAATTTGTCTTATCATTTTCCCTTTTGAACAGATGGGTGATCTTTAGATAATCGAAACATGTAGCGAATGATCAATGACTAGCTACAATACACTGACAGGAAGTGACATCACCCCTAAAATGTGTTTCATGTTTTAAAACCTCAATTAATTTGTTTTAATTTAGCAATACCATTTAATATGCCTGACTTCACAGATATGAACATGAATCAAGGTTATAATCATTAAAAAGACATCAAAATAAAGCTAAAACATAAAAAAAAACTTTACCTAAAATTAAAATGAGAGTATAAACAATAAAATCTAAATATTAACAAAAACTATAATCATGTATCATTGATATTAAAACAACAATGATATAGGTCATTCATTATAAACAAGATAAGAGAATGTTACCCCCCCCCTCCCAAAATTTGTATTTAGAATCTTTAATTATATTACTTACATGTTTTTGCCTTTAAAAGAAAGCATATTTTGACTCTTTAATGTGACAATGAACCAACTCTAAGCAAAATAAATGAAGACTTGGGGAATAAGACCTGTTTGCAGGTTTAGGACGCTCGTCGAGCCCGTCTGGCTGCAGCTTTCAGCGCTAATGCTAATGAATAGACAGCACCTGGTTCCTCCATGCAGCAGCGCCGCAGGTTCACTGATGATGCCAGAGATCTGATCTCTGCCAAAGCCTGATACCATCAGACCGCCTGTGTTCTCCACACCTCCACCATCCACACCCACCCCACTGCCTTCAATTACATTCATGAGGTGAGGAATCAACAGGAACTCACCAAGCATCTCTTAAACGTTCAGAATTATTCAAGAACAACATCAAAGTCACTTTATAAATCTATAAACGTAATCTAAAGGTGAACTACACTCACAACTAGCAATTACAGGGTACTGGCACGCAAGTGTGGAGTACAGGAGCTGCTGAAACAGTTCTACTCTGCCATCATTGAATCCGTCCTCTGTACGTCAATAACTGTCTGGTTCAGCTCAGATACCAAATCTGACCCCAGAAGACTACGGAGGGTAGGGACTGCTGAGCGAATCATTGGTACAACCCTCCCCACTGTCCAAGAACTGTACTCATCCAGAGTGAAAGAGCTGTTAAAATCACTCTGGACCCCTTCATCACACATATATATATATTTTTTTCATTTCAATTTGACCTGTACACAAATAATTGTCTAATGTCTACATTATATATTGTGTTTGTGCTATTTTGTACATTGCCTATTTGTTTATTATTATTTTATTCCTCTTTGTGGGGGTGTTAATGATCATCTTCTGGACCATTGCTAAGTCAGCAGTGTTCCCCATTATTGTGCTTTCAAAGAACAAGAGATACACAGAGTTTATACTGTATGGATGGTCATTTATTGAAAACTCAAATATAAATATTATAATATTTTGAGAGACTGATTTTGCACTTTCATTAGCTATGTAATGAATCTAAAATATATGAAAGTTTCACTTTTTGAAATAAGTTACAAGAAAAAATAAACTTTTTCACCATATTAATTTTTTTTAGATGTACCATATATATATATATATATATATATATACACACACACACTCATAATAACAACCAATTTAGATAGATGCGTGTGTGTGTGTGTGTGTGTGTGTGTGTGCGTGTGTTGTTGAAAATCAAAGCTGCATACATATCAAATAATAACATTTATAATAACAACTTAATAACAATTTAAAATGATTTTATTGAACAGTAGAACTAATTCAATATTTTGATTTATTATCATCTAAATATACATGAGATTTGCTTTTATTAATCAACGTAAAATCGTTGTTTTACATATTATACAACATCCCAAACAAATCTGCTGATGTCTTTATGACTTAGCATAACTGTTTTTATACATGTAACAATGCTTCAGAATGTCTTTTAATTGAATTTGAATGAATGTGCTAATAGTGATATTTAAGGGGGAATCTTATAAGCGTGTATCCCTCTTAACCTCTCATCTATAATACACATTTCCACAGGGAACGGGTGCAGCGACACACCCTTAACCCAGCGTTTCCACTTCATTACGCAGCCCATGAGCTTCAATCCATGCTGGAGAAGAACAGTCTGCCAGCTAAGAGATCAGAGCCAGAACTTCTCTTTACTGAGCGGCTGTATTTCACATGGGATCATAGTGCTGTTTGACAAAGGGAGCGGTTTGGGATGGCACACGGCCAGACACTTTGAACAGGAGCCAGGTGCATGTTGGGATGCTTTAGACAGGGTGAGAATGACACTTGCTGTGAAAGCAGGTTGAAACAACCACCAAGGCCATGTAGTCGAAACCAGTGAGACTTCACGGTCTGTGTTCGTCTCTTGTGGCATTACAACTATTAACACGTTAAAACAATAGCAACACTCTCGAAACCACACTCGGGTTCAGAAATGACGGATCGGATCTCTAAGGAGGTAAATGAGATGTAACTGTGAACGACAGGCTGATTTGATAAAGTCCAGACATATGGAGTCATGTGCTGGAAAATGTTTGCTAGCAGCTTGATTCAGATCGAAAATGATGGAAGAGGAAGACAAACTTGAACAACAGCGCCACCAGGTGTACACTGAAGGGTATGAAGAATAAAAGGTCAATTACACATTAACCATTTTTGCACAAAAAATGAATCTTATATTTTTATTCTATAGGACACTTAATGTTCCTCATTAATATCTGAATGACTAGCTGATACTATATTATACACATTTTCGACTTTTACAAATTGTACAATTTAAATTACATTTTTTTAATAAATAAATGTATTACAGTTTACAGTTTATTACTGTTATTACATTACATATATTTATTACATTTTTTTACAGTTAAATGTTTTTAAAAATTAATTTATTTTGCTCACTAAGGCTGCATTTATTCGATCAAATTCCACAAAAAACTGCAATATTGTGAAATATTACTACAATTTGAAATGGCAGCTTTCTATTTAAATATACTTAAAGGTAATTTATTCCTTGTGATGTGCAGCTGTATTTTCAGCATCATTACTCCGGTCTTCAGTGTCACATGATCTTCAGAAATCAGTATAATATGCTGGTTTACTGATCAAAAAACATTTCTGCTCATTATCAATGCTGAAAACGGTTGTCCGGCTTCGTATTTCTACAGACACCATAATTAATTTAAGGATTTTTGATGAATAGACATTTAAAAAAAACAGCATTTATTTGCAACCTAAATCGTTTGAAATATTACAAATCACTTTTATTCAATTTCAAGCATCCTTGGTTATATAAAATCACAAACTGATTTCTTAAAACAAAGAAAAAGCGTAGTATATGTGTGTAGCATATATCAGATTATAGCATATTTTGTGACACATTTTCTAATGGTAGATATATTTCATTTCACCTGTTTCACTACTGTGGCATCAATTTAATTCACCTAAGTTACAATAATGTAAATGATCTAAGAAATCATGCTGCAAATAATGACACTGTCTTTAGAAAACAGAAATTATATCTTGTAAAAAGAAAGTCTATCTTTGCAACAAAAGTCAATAGTTGCTTCAATCTCATCAAACCAATGAGAAACGGCGTTTTGAGAAAGCACACCATCCTTCAGTCCAGACTGCTCAGGGTTACACTTAGAGGTCACTGAAAATAACATACTGAAGGATGACAATGTATTACTACAGCTTTCCCCTCGCTGTGTGTGGAAGTGGCTTTCGTAGAGGAAGGTTTTGATTAACACTGAAGGGCAGAAGGTCACAGAGGTCAGGAATAAATGCTTCTGGCATCAGCTTTGCAGCTCAGGAGCATCTGAAGGTCAAACTCTTTCTAAAAGAGTCTCAAATGGAGGCAGAAAGACACATGGACAAAAACATTTCCCCTTAGTTCAAGAAGTATTCTAAAACTGGTGGACCCTTATTTACACGGTCATTACTTTTTTATTTTTGGATGCATCAAATTAATAAATATAAGAGATCCCAGAGCACTTGCGGTTACATTATTACACTATAAAGAGATATTAAAGCTCAGTGTCTAGGTGATATAAATTGTGAATTTGCTAAAATAATCAGAGTTCATTAGCCTCACATTAGGCGTTCATGCTGTAAATTACTTCTACAATTAGATATTTTCAAAAGAGCTCAATTAATTGTGACCACTAGGAGGCAATAAACATCCACCAAAAGATGTATTCTGTAAAACTGAATAAACAAACTACATAACATCATTTAATACATATCATTATTTCAATCATTTATTAAACTAGTTAAAGGTATGCAATACAAAACTTAAAATAATAATACAAAATAAAACAAAAACAGTTAAAAAATTGCTTTTAAAATAAAATAATGTATTTGACGTAAATATAATCATAATTATTATTATTTAGAAATAATGTCATTATGATGTGCATTTTGCTTTATATATAATAAAAATCAATACCTTTCATGGCTGAAAATCATGATTTATAAACAATCCAAAATAAATGAATGCATAATTTCAGTCATCCCATATTCAGCAGGCATTCATTCATTATGATGTTTAAAATAATAAATGCCAAAAAGCTGTCTATAATTAAATGACACATTTCTAAATCAAAGTGAGTAGTGCAAGTATTTGTGTGCGAGTGTATTACATGCGAGATAGAGACAGACAGTAGGTGTGTGCGATATTGAAAAAAAATTATATCTACATATGATATCTTGATATTTTAGGGGTTTTTTACTATAACGATAATTAGACAATATTTGTTTTATTGTGCTGATATCTGACTGCCGTGGACAGCTGAAGTTTTTGATATTCTTCATATTCTGTGTGGTCAGTTCACATCAGTCAACAGAAATTAATCTTCTCATATGTTTAAATAGATTTTTTACTTTTATGGGCATTTTTACCTTTAATAAATCCTTTTTTTTTTCTAAAAGCGTGCATCTTTTGAATCAAATTATTACACTTAATCAGTCAATTAGAATAATAAGACATCTCGGCTGTCACCAAACAAGTGAAACCAGTATCAATAAAATGAATCTTTGCAGAAGTTGCATATGAATGATATTTAGATGTATTTACACACAGTTTAATGCAGCTCACAGGGACATGGAGTGCTTTAACCTGCAGTTACAAATACATAATGCTTTGATATTTTAAACCTTGATCATAAAACATAGAATACATATATTTGAAATATAGAGCAAATGTAGCAAAAGCAGGTAATATAGTAAAACGTAAGTCTCTTAATATTAATCTATATTTTACTGAACTGTTGTATAAAATCAATATCATATTTGTAATCATGCTGATTTATTGAGAGAAAAAACAGCACTCTTCATGTGATTTTAACTGTATGAAATGATATAAATATATACATTTTCTGCCCCCATATCTTTTGTGATTTTTCTTGATGCATTTTAATAGACTGAATCATGCAGTGAAAGAACACACTCTAAATGTGCAGTTTGTGCACACACACTGTTTAACACACTAGACTTCATCACGTAATGTATTTGTGCACTCCGTAGGTGTTTTGTTTGGTTTGTGCAAAATACTCGATAATGTCTAATTGCACATAGTTAAAACATAAATTATGATATGACATTTATCAGACGCTTTTATCCAAAGCGACTTACATTGCATTCAAGTGACAGTTTCTACATTTTATCAGCTCTTGCTTTCCCTGGGAATCGAACCCATGATCTTAGCATTGCTAGCGCCATGCTCTACCAGTTGAGCTACAGGAAAGCTATTAAATCACAGACGATATATATCACACACCCCTAACTAGGGGTCGACCGATTATCGGCGCCGATATTAAGCATTTTACCGATTATCGATATCGGCCATTTTAAAAACAGATTTGCGATAATTTTTTTTTTTTTTTTATAATTTTTTTTTTATGCAAACAAACATACTATTTACAGGTGACATTATTTATGGTGAATAAATAATACAGGCGTAGTGTAATGCTGTGAGCAGAAACCTTTGCTTTACGTTCTGTGTGGGTTTGCCTTTCGATGTGAAGGTGGACACAGTTAATGAGTAAAATACTTTACTGCCACTTTCAGCAGCGTCTCGATGACTGATTCTCCAACTCTGAGCTTCATCTTCAATCTCCACAAATCATGTCTGCATCTAATGCAATCAAAAGTGTGGCGAATCCAGCGGAAATCCACGTTCTCTCCGCATATGTCATCGGAACGTTTGAATAATTGACACCTTAATGAGGCTAAATTAATTTGCCCCTAATGACCCTGTGCCTAACCACAAGCACACTTGACATGCTCCTCAAATTTACAGCACGGGAAATCTGTCAGCTTCGGCCGGTTTCGCCGGAACACAAGTGTTTGTGGGTTTTAGAGGGATGAGTTGGAAACAATGAAGGAGAGGCTCTTCAGCAAATGATGATGAATTCTGTGTTTTTAAAGCAGGCAGAGATCAGCGCGTCAGGAGCCCAACTCTGTGGAAACATCTCACTGCTGGGTTAAGATCTTTTGTATTATCGGCACGAAATAAATAAATAAAAAATCCATGGCAAAAAGGATCATTCAGCCTAATCCTGTGTGTTTTATTCAAGTAGTGTTATGCTGATCTGAAACCACGCATATTCATTCAAGCACTCGGTTTATTATTCAAATTAGTATCAGTATTATTGTTGTTCTTATTTTAATCATTGAGGTTAACTGACTGAAACGCTGCTTTAGCGATAGTTTTTAGAGATTCCCTCTTTAAAGCTTAGCTAAATTAACTTTTCAATGAATTTACATTTATTTAGCAAACACATTTATACAAACCCTTATGAAAAATAAGTTTATTCAAGTGTGATATTAGTATACTACTTTTAAACTGAAAATAGGAAAGTATACTTTGGCTACTTTTTATGTACTTCTCAGAAGTAAAGCCTACCTAAAATTACAGGTAGTAATTTTAAAAGTATAACCTTTGAGCTATATTGTGCTCCTAAAATCCATGTTTCCATTGTTATATAGTAGCGCTAGTACACATCTTCTGTGCAGAATTTCCAAAAAAACACAAGTGAAGAAGAAACCGAAACAACAGTTGCTTCCAGGAGTAGGCCGCATCCGAAAACTTAGGCAGCTGAGTTGCTGCCATCGCTGCCTTACGAGGCAATGACTTTGCAGGCAGCGTTTCTGCATGAAGACATCTCACGAAACTGACTTCGGACAGGCTTCTGAGGCAGCGTAACGGTTTAATGATCTACAACAAAATAGATAGGTGATAACTAAACAAATATTTAACTACTATAATACTAATTTCTCACTAGAAATAACATCAAAAGTGCAAAACGTTAATCAGAAATATACATTTACACACAAACGAACCACCAAACACAACTTTCAGATGCCATCTTTATTTTTATTTGACCTGCCTTGATGCCTTCCTACCTTGAAATGCATCCTCCGAAGGCAGCATTTTTCAGTTTTCGGATACAGCCTTAGTCTAACACGATCATCTGACGTTATGGAATAAAATGTCAACCCGACGAAGAGGTAATAATGACTGTCAAGCTTTAGGGTGTTGAGCGACTCATTCATAGTCTTTTTTCAGCTTTTTGTTCAAAATGTTTATTCTTTATTTTTATTTATGAAACTTACCCACATTCAAGTGTTTAAACTAAATAATGCATGAAGCTAGAATAAAATGTTTCTGTTTACAAGCAGAAATTCTGTTCTTTCTTTTGATGCTTTATTTGTTCAGATATTCATATAACAAAATGTATACAAATTAATACCTAATAGGGACATAGTAGTATGCTTAAAGTATAATGTAAAGTTCACTTAACAAATTCTGAGTATACTTTCAGTATAAAACTACTAAACAGTTTACTGAGACTATACTTCAAAGTGTGCTAGAAATGCTACAAGTATTTAATTAATAAACAATCAGTATAATTATTATTTTAGTATAATTGTAGAACAAGCTAAAACATTGATGTAAACTAGTTGTGTACTAAAAGTTTAGTACTGTTATACTTAAAGTGTAATTAAAAGTATACTTTTATATACTAGAAAGTGGGACAATTTAGTCCCAAGGAGTATTGAAATAGTACACTTACAAGTACACTACTAGTACACTGATATCTGTGTACTTACTACTACATAAAGTGTACTTAAAAACAAATACTTGAACTTTACTTAAGTATACTTAACAAAACAAATTGAAGTACTGTTTGGTAAGGGTAGTGACTTACATTGGATTATCAGAGATTTGATTAGTTTAAATACTTGCTTTCCTTCGTTACCCTCCATGTTCAAATGTATGTATTTGTTCTGAAGTTACTACAGCCATTAGATGCATTGTACTTTTAAAGTGTTCATTATTTTGATGTGAACATCATGCACTCTAAATAACGCTGGGTTAAATACAACCATTCACAATAATTATAGTAATATCAATGTTTTCATTCTAGACCATGACAGCTCCAGTGCCAAATGCATGTTTATTATATAGAAAACAGTGTCCAGCATATACTTAAAAAATAAAAGAAAGAAGGGCATACAGGTCTGGAATGACACAAAGGTAAATCAATTATTAAACAATTGCATTATTAGTGAATAAATATATCCAGTTAGGAATAGTTCATCCAAAAATTCTGTCATCATTCACTTACCCTGAAGTTGTTTCAAACCTGTACAAGTTTCTTTCTTCTGTTGAAAACACAAGACGACATTTTGAAGAATGTTGTTAACTAAACATTTGCCGGTAGCCATTGACTTCCATAGTATGGATGTTAATGTCTACAGTGAACTGTTTGGTTACCAACATTCAAAATATCGTCATTCGACTGATGAAAGAAACTTGTACAGGTTTGAAACAATTGAGGGCGAGTATATAATGACCATTTTATTTTTGGGTGAACTGTTCCTTTAATTCATGTAAAAACAGATAAACAGTAAGAGTGAGTAAAAAGAGGAGAGCGAGAAACGCTCCTCCAGGTTTAAGGTGAGCTAAAGTCTCTCATAAAGACGCAGCTGTCCCTCATTTGAGATCCCAGGCCTAAAAAGACACGGGTGCTGTAAGCTCCAGGTGTCCGGGGCTCTTTCAGCTCTCAGAGCGCTCTGTGAAACCCGCCGCTACAGACCGAGACAAGATAAGAAACACTCATTGAGGGGGAGGACTCATAAAGGGAGAGAGAGAATGAGTGGCACATGAAAAAGACGAGTGACGTGATGAATCAATGCAATGAGCGGCTGCACACAAAACAAAACACCAGACCCTGCCTGCCACATTTACGTTCAACGAGATATTCACACGCTCACACACACACACACACACACACACACACACACACACACACACACACACACACACACGGCCTCCTGTGAGCACTTAAACGCAGAGCACTTTAATGAATGAAGGCCTTTGAAAACAACTGCCAGTCTTGTTCAATAGTCGTATAAATATATCTTGCTAACCAGACACATCTGAAACTACCACAATGCTCAGATGTTCTGGGTGGTTGTTAAAACACTGCTAGGTTGACTCTAAGGTGTTCTGGTTGGTTACTAGAATCTTGCATTCTGAGTAGTTGCTAAAGCGTAGCTAGAAAGTTACTAGGTAGTTACTATGGACTAGGGCATTGGTTTAATTTAGACATTTTGATACAGCAGACAAAACCTCCCCCCCCCCCCATCCAACCATAGACACATATACGTAGATGCCTCATTGGTGAACGTTTCTATGGGCCACGAAACGCATGCTATCCGCCATTTTGGAACGGTGGACTCGTGTGAGTCAACAATTATAGCTTGTATATCTTTGAATATTCATTGATTATTATGGTGAATGACGTCAAGTTAACCGTTCCAAGATGGCGGACACGTCAATGTATCCGGAGCGGTTGAATATGGAATCTATACACATCTATGCACCCAAAATTTTCAATTTATGATATACTTTTGACCCCAGTTTCGTGTCATAAAGTTAATAGTTATAGTAGCCAACATACTCATAATTAATAAAGAGAGATTTTTATGTTAGCATATTCATCAGACAATAATTACACAGTCTTTTATTAAGTAAAAACAACAACATTACAGCAGCACTGGGTGTCTTAATTAGGCTGTATATCATTTTATTTTAATGAATTGGACCGATGATGATTGTGAGAGAAAACTCACCAGAGACCCTACTGTTGCTGTTATAGTAACGAACAAGCTTCATGTGCATCTGATTGACAGAGAAATCAGTGTTGTTGGTGTTTTTTTTTTGTTTTTTTTCAGCTAGCAGTCTGCATTGTATATTCAGTTTAATAACATAACCTCTTTATGTTCAACTGAACACGGTTCAACTGAACTGAAGCCTCCACTATGGCATTCTGGGTAGTTGTTTGAAGGTTGCTAGGTGGGTGTTTTTTGATGGTTGCTAGTACGTCTCTGGTCCTTGTAAATGATAGGGGCTCATCCACATGACTAGCCCTAATAAGAGAAACACCACTAGCTCGAACCTGTTTAATTTATGACAAGAGGACAAATTAGATCAGAGCCTACATTAATATGCCTAATAACTTTGGCCATAAAATAGAGGATATATCCTCTATGTGGTGATTCATGTTGGTCAGACACCTCCAAACACTGTCCATCATCATATGTGTGGGCATCATCACCATGGCAACGCTTCAGCTGGCAAACGGCATAAAGTAGCTCCACGGATGATGTACAGTCACTGGCACAGCGGTATGGAGTTACGAAGCTGTTTAAAGACAATGGGAGTTGCACAGTGGCCAACATTTCATGGACAATCAGCGATTTAGTGTTTGCTATTACACTACAAATATCTTTAAGAGACATCAGCTATGTTCACCATTGTCTATATAAGATAAGATATTTATGTGTGATTTTAATTGATAATTGACTCAGTTCTATAAGCAAAGATGCTCATCAAGCCAACTGAGAAATATAGAAAGCTAATAGAAAACTTTCTACATTATAAACCTACTTGTTCCAGTTAGCAATGAATGTCATCATCTTGAAAAAAATTATGAATTTTAAATTGTTAAAGTTGCATAAATTCATCTGATTAGACATGATTTTTTGAAAACAGATTTTTTTGGGGGGGGATTAACGTTTTATCTAGCTGCAGTTGACCTAAACTAACATCATAATTGCTTGACTTGAATGACAACCAACTATAGAATAATATGCATTTTAAATGCCGTATATGCTAATAAAATCAAATGCTGAGCAGCTAGAAGCGTTTGCATTGCAAAAACGTGTCTGAATCAGATTTCACATTTTAAGTCCTGCAAATAAACCATCTCTGCCCTTGAAAGATTCCTGAAACCCAAACGCTGGTCTGAAGAAACTTAACCTAAAAACATTATTCTCTAAAAAGAAAGAAATGGTTCTTGATTAAAACAGGGCTCTTGGCTGAAGTCCATACATATATTTCTATATTTTATTATTGTTTTAATGACATTTAGCTCTCTTTTTATACATTTAACACTTAATCTTATATATATCCTAAGAACATGTTAACATTCCCAGAAAATGTATTAAACCCTTATTCTGGATGTTTATCAAACTTGTTTTAAATGTACAAAGACTTGGTTGTTTCTTGGTTTGGTGAATGTCAGGGGAACATCCCATTCTATCATTTTGAAAACATGAGAATGTTACATTTGAATGTTCTCTCAATGTTTAAAACACTATTTTTATATCTAAACAATGTTTTTTTTTCTTGGTAAGGCAAACTTTAGAGGAACATTACATTTTCATCATTTTGAAACGGTTATTTCTGAATGTTTTTTTAAACGTACCCGTAACATTTCTTCTTGGGTAAGTGAACGCTACAGGAACATCCCTTTCTATCATTTAAAAAATGTTGTGAGAATGTTACATTTGAATGTTTTCTTAAGTTTTAATAAATGTTTATGTGAACATTAGAAGTTCCATTTTTATCATTTTGAATGTGTCACGAATATTTCTTAATATTTTATTAAATGATTAACCATGTTTTTAATGTACTAATGTTTCTTTTTAGTTGTGCATGTTAGAGGACCAGTCCATTCTATCATGCTGAAAACGTTATGAGAATGGTATTACTAAAAAACATTATTGAATAGTTCTGAACAAGTTCTGAGAGCATTCCCTGAAGCTGCTCCTTCTAATGATTACTTTCAGAGAATAATGCTCAGAAAATGTTAACGAAATGTTGGCAAATTAACATCAAATGGGTGTACCACAAATATTACTGCCACAACTTAATTACTGCCACAAATAACATTATTCTAAGAACGTTTCCTCACAACATTACAAAAATGTATATCAAATATTAATTATAAGAACATTCCATAAACACTACTTTTAGAAAGTTTTTTCCTTACATGTACATAACCTTTAAATATGTTAGTGAAAGTTATGTGAATGTTCGCTGTTAGCTGGGTTTCTGTGAACATGCTGCACACTATTGGACAAACAAGCACACACACGCACGCACGCACACACACACACACACACACACGCACGCACGCACGCACACACACACACACACACACACGCATGCACGCACGCACACACGCACACACACACAGCACTAGAGATGCATTTACAGTTGTGTGGAAAGAGCAAACCCTATAAGTGGCCATTAAAATAAGCTGTAGCATCACTTACACCTGAACACTTACAGGACACAACAGTGAAGCTCTCTCTGTCTCACACACACACACACACTTTAAATCATTGTCCATCCATCCATCTCACATACACACATTTCTCTCATTCTGTGTGTATCTCTCTCTTCATGTGTCAGTCTATTTTAGGCTTTCTGTTGTCACTTATGTGAGGATTGTGGCACCAGATTTTCAGTTTCATGTTTGCTAGCTGGGCATCACTATTGTGCACTCACTGTGCATGACGCCTGATTTCTGTTTCTTTTACATAGACAGTTCCTGGTGACATGAATATCAGAGACTTGAGGCTAATCTTGGGCTAAAGAAGTGAATAGACAAGTTACTAAATAAATATATTATATTACTAAATAAATATATTATATTATACTATATTATATTAAAGATCAAACTCGATTATGACTGATCAGAAAATGTTTAGTATAATAATTTGCTGATATATTGTTCCTGTGTGGCTCAGTGGTAGAGCATTGCGTCAGCAGCGCAAAAGGTTGTGGGATCGATTCCCAGGGAACACACATACTGGTTAAAAATGTATAACCTGAATGCAATTGTAAGTCGCTTTGGATAAAAGCGTCTGCTAAATGCATAAATACAAATCTTAACTATATGTTAAAACTTGTACAATAAGGAAAAATTGCATCACATAATGACAAATCATATAATAACAAACATATGGTGTGATTTCAAGTTAAAGAAACCCAAAAAGTTAAAACCAAGAACATAAATTATCCACTCATGGTTTCCTTATACACACATCCAACCATTCACAAACTGATCTGAGATCAGTATGAAGACTAATTATACCCTATTGAAGGAAACATATTCTTATTTCAAAACAACATATAAGATGTCTAAATACACAGAAGGTCATTATGTATGTTCCATTTACAATGAAAAATACCTGCTAGATAGAATACATTTTTTGTAAATAGAGCTCTTATCAATTGTACCCAAAGAACTACTTCCCTAATTAGTAAAGCACACACATCTTGCAATATTGATTTTCAAAAAGACAGATTTACAAGCCGTCTGTTAATGTGCAGGAGCCACAGCTGTGTGAGAGTATACACACAACTCCATTATAGAAGGAATGGGAAACATGTTTTACTTTTACTGGTTTCAGTAACGATCTACTGAAGGGAATAAAAAGCTTTGGCCACAAGGAACTATACTGGGCTGAGCACTGCCGACATCGTGACCGGAAACAAACACAAGTGCAAGAAAACACACCAAAGAAAACAAATGACTGAAGATGAATTCTAAAACACAAGATCAATACTGGATCTCCATTAAAACAGTATCCTGTCTTGGATGGATGGATGGATGGATGGATGGATGGATGGATGGATGGATGGATGGATGGATGGATGGATGGATGGATGGATGGATGGATGGATGGATGGAGGGATGGAGGGAGGGAGGGAGGAGGGAGGGAGGGAGGAGGGATGGATGGATGGATGGATGGAAAGATGGAAGGAAAAGGAGAGAGGAGGGAGGGAGGGAGGGATGGATGGATGGAAAGAAGGAAGGAAAGAAGGAAGGAAGGAAGGAAGGAAGGAAGGAAGGAAGGAAGGAAGGAAGGAAGGAGGAGGGAGGAAGGGAGGGATGGATGGATGGATGGATGGATGGATGGATGGAGAAAGAAGGAAGGAAAGAAGGAAATAAATATTTTGAATAATTAATGTTTGGCTTAACAACATAAATTTTCTAAATATAATTTAGGTCTTAATTTACATCTGTACTTTGGACAGAAACAAGATTTAGCATTTATGGTCTTTTTGAGCCTGCATGATAAACAGATTTTCACTTATAATACAGAAAGGTTGTATTGAGTAATTTGACATGTGTTGACAAAACCAGAGAAAAATATAATTACATTTTTTCAAGTTTTTATCATTTATTTGTATAAATATGTATTTTATCATTTTATACAATTCTTTCTAAAAATTGTACTATATTATACAGTGGCGTATATAGATTATATAGACTTTATTGTTATAATTTGTTTTAAATTCAATTTTAGTTAAAGTGTTCATTTGTTGTGTTTTTGTCATTTTTATTAGTTTTTTTTTGTAATATATATTTTTAGTTTTTATTTATTAAAGTTAATTAGTAATTTTAGCAATTCAAACTAAACAAAAATGAGAAATGTTGGCTTAGCAACTAGCTGAAATAATAATAATAAACAAGTAAAGTTTTTCAAGGTTTTAGTTGTATTTGTCTATAATAACCCTGACACTAAATATAAGGAGTAGCAACTTCAGTGTTAATTCAATTGGTTTTTAATAAGACCAGATGTAAAGTAGAGCAACGCATCATTAAACAGAAAAGTATCCTTTAATGTCGGTCTTTCCCACAGCTGGTTCCTTTCAGTGTTCTTACGGATGAGCCTCAGCACCTGCCCTCCATTACTGTCCGTCTTCAAACATATGTTTTCACATGCAGGCCTGCGACACACAATAACCCCAGCACACGGGGGCTCCGGGGTGAGGGTATCTATCTCTAATGAGCCCAGTGTCTTGTTAAAGGGGCAGCTCTGGGTTTGTGGAAGAAGGCCAACAGGAAACAGACTAATGCTGCTGGGCTAAATGGAAATC
>QVTF01006964.1:0-26554 GCA_003573665.1 Oxygymnocypris stewartii | reverse complement strand
ACGTACAATATACAACATTTTCTGTTTGCAATATTACGTTTGCTGTGGAATCCAGCATACAACAAAATATACACTGTCTGCAATGCTGTATCCCACAATGCAATGTCCTCAACTTGACCTTACCATTTCCAATGTGATAAATTAACTGAAAACAATTAGATCCATATTTGTAACATTACAAATGGTAACAAGTGTACTTAACCCTTTAAGAATCCAGCGGGACGCCTAGTGGTGACAGGGTAAAGTCGTCAGACACACAAAAAAAAGTTGAACATGTCATATATCCATGGAAAGCTGAGATTCTTGTGATTTCAACTATGTAAACCATTTTAAGATACAATAAACACAGCATGTACAATCAGTGTCTTTATCAGACCACTTTTTGTTGACAATGAAGACACGCACGATAGTACAGACATACATAGGAATAACACAGTAGGGATGCAATATAACACCAATATAAGAAAAAAAACACAAATTTGAATAATGTACAGAAATATAGGAAAACAATTATTTAGATTATAAATTATAAATATATATATGTAATTTTAAAAGTGTACACATTTTGGATTCTATAAATAAATGTCACTATAATGTGTTTATGCTTCAGTTACTATGTGTCAGCAATTATTGACAGTGAATCTGGATGAGAAACTGAATAGCTCTAAGTGTAACCTTTCATTAGAGCCCAAAATGATGACTGTACATTTAAAAGTACAAAATAACCATATTTTATTCCAAGATGATAATTGGACATTATATAAGATGTAATGAGGTCATGAGACAAAAATAAAACCCAATTTTTGCAGTTGTTTATTGTATGTTATATATAATTGGTATCTAGCAACATTAAAATCACGAGTAGTACTTTATAGCAAAATATAGTTTGGAGAACTGAGTAAATAAATTAAGCCTGGATGTAAGATCTTTTTTGTTGGCTGTACCTTAGTTTGGTTTGATATGAATCAGAGACTTTTCAGAGGTAAAATTCCTGACCTTTCTCAGAGTGATCGTTCAGTTTATGTGGAAATGAGAAAAGAACTGAAACCCAAAGCAGCTGGTAATAACAATGGTAAACATTTACATTTGTGACCTTTCAATCTTGGATATGGAGAATACAAATGTTACCACTTCAATCTTAAAAATGTGTGAAATATATAGATACTTTCCAAATAATTGCACTTTAATTTAATTGCAATTTTTCTATAGGTCATTATATAGCTAAACTGTTGTGGTTACTAAAACGTTTAAAACATGCAACTAGTGTATAATTAAAACTTAAGTCTGATAACCCCTCCACACCCGAAAAATCCAGAAATAAACCAAAGACATGATGAAGTATTTTCATACTGCAGCAAGCCAGGTTATTAATTTTAAAAGTCACATCCTCATGCGTTTTTTTTTTAGGGACTAGCCCTGCCTGTGCTGCCCCATAAAGCGCTAGAGGGGGAGTGTGCCTCCCCTGGCATCCTGCTATAAAATCCTTGGTGTAATTGTAGCATACTGAGGCAGAACAGAAGTAATCAGATCAGTCCCGAGGCTGGGAACATACATGGACACACAGCATCAGCACTGGATTAAATCCTCCTCTACGACTCCCCTCGCTGATTGAGGTATGACGAGTTTCTGCAAGTAGGTAAACGAGAGCGAGGGAGAGAGGAAAAGCCACGAGAGGGAGTGGGAGGAAGAATTAACCAGAAAGGGAGGCAGTGCAGAGCGAGCAAGCGAGAGAGGGGATGGGGAGGGAGTCAAAGGCAGGAAGCAAGCAACAGCCAGTGGAACAGAAATGCAGGGAGTTTGAGGGAGAGTGTGGAAAACGGAAGCCGCCGCCAATGAGGACAACGGGAGTGAAGTGAGGTAAGAGAGAAAGAGGTGCAAGGGTTCAGAGGAAGAAAACACACCGGGATAACATCTGGAGAGGAAACAACACACCAGAAGGTGGGGGTCAGGGTAGAGAAACATGCAAGAGAAAGTTTAAAGACAGATGAGAAAAACATCTCCTGGAAATGACAAGGCCAGGACACTTAAAGAAGGGACACATCCTCTCGAGAGTCCCCTTCTTGGGCCGCAGAATGTTCTCCGAAACAAAAGGGGTCGGAGAGACACGCATTCAACCCACCACTTCAAGCCAACTACAAAATGGAATACAAAGACCTCAAGCGGACATCTTTGCCTATTTTGGTACTGGGAACCACGGAACGAAAACCTGTGGACCAAAGCAGCAGAATTCCCCACTCAATGGATACACTGGCAAGAAACATTTAGCTGTTCAGGGGGGTCATGCACAGCTAGACGTGACTGGCCAGATTTGTCAGACCAGCGTGCAGTGGAACCAGCCTCCAGGGAAGGGGCTGCAACATAACAGCGTCTCTGTGAACTACAGCTTGAGAGAATGCAGCTTTGTGGTCCACCGGCACCAGATCGAGCCACACCCCTTCTTGAGGAAGTGTGCTTTGGACACACCAACGCAGTTCAGAGGTCATGGAAACTGTGGAGTGCCTGTTTGTGCAGTGGAGCAACAATCAGGCTCTGTGCGAGGGGCCCTGCTTATGGAACAACATGCATCGGACTGGATGGACGCAAGTGGCACTCACAATTCGACCTTTAATAAGGATGAAGAACTTTACTCTTCTAACGGACATGGAACTTTACGTAGATGCCTGGGACCTGTAATGCAAAACTTAAACGGACCTAGTCTGGCAAATGAAGTTATGCGGTCTACCAAAGATGTCAACAAAACCAATTCTAACCAGCTTAAGTGTCAAGCAAAGGTCGCCCAAGGGGATCTCAGTGGACCTGGAAGAGGGTCTTACGCTTTCAGCTCTAAGCAGTCGGAGAGAGCTATTCGGGACCAGATCCAAAGAGTTGTTGTGAATCTCGAGGAGGTTTTACATGGCCTGCAAGAGATACATCTGGAAATGAAGGAGGTAGAGGTTTATTTATCACTTGGGGATGTTAACAGATGTTCCTCATAATTAGTTTAACAAAGGGCGGTGTTTAAATGCTGTGTTTAGTTAAATCACAAACTCTTTACTATCCATCAGCTGCCAGATGCTCTAAATGGTCATACTTTAGATAACACGGACCATGAATTTTAAGTTTTAATATTAATCTTCACATAAATAATGAATACTGTTTATAGAGACCCCTGGATTTATTAAGGACTGGGCAATTTCACTTATATGAGGGTATAATGAAACTTTAATGTAGAGAGGATTGGTCTGATCCGCTCCATTTAGCAAATGTATTCAACGTTGGAGAGGAACGTTGGCCAGTGGTTTATAGTTCCCTCAGACAGGCAAGGGCCGCTGTCCGCTCTCAGCTGCAGTTTCATAATCTTGTAAACTAGCCTGTCAGCACTCTTGCGTGAAATGTACCCCATTAGAAACTCAAGACATGTGTAGTACTCAACATTTCCAGGAACTTTTTGCATTAAATGTTAAATAAACTATGCTTTGCCTTCCCCTGGAACGCAGGTGGTCCAGAAGATAGACCTTCTGACGGCGGACATTGATATGGGCAATGAGGATACAGGGGACACTTTCAAAGGATGCCACTCAGGAAGGATAGACACCGAAGTGGCATCATCTCAAGGAGTCTGCTCTGACAAGTCATCCCTCAAAGGACCAACCCCGACTGTGGCACCAGCAGCACATCCCATAAAAGATCAAGGGCTGCCTGATGCAGGTCAACAATGGGAATCAACTCAGGAGTTGGACATTTCTCAAAGAGATACATCAGGGACCGCTTCAAGGCGCAGGAACCAGAAGCCTCCACCTTACCCCTACGCCAGCACAATAGGAAGAGTGAATCTTATAGCAAAAGACAAAGGTCAGAAGACGCCACCCTACCCATTTAAACGGCGACTGCTCTCGACCATTGTTTGAGCAGACCGTGGCTTCAGGGTACAACGTGAAGCATTACACACTCTTCATGGAATACAGTGTTACAGGCACCTTTGCGGTAAGTTTGGGTTTTATTGGACCCGATAACAGAGAGTGCAGAAGCAATTTATAGTACAGACAGTCTCTTAGATCGCAGGTGAACCGTGTAATACCTTTTCTCTTAAGGTCTATAAAGAGGACACGACAGAAACATCATGAACTAATAAATCTTAGAGAGTGACGTGTGACTGGGGACCACTTCTTAGAAATACAGTACGCCAGAGGCTAGCGGGATATTATTTCTAGCCTTAGATGACATCTGGAGTGGGACGCAATCACAATTCCAATCTCCCAACAACCCCCATCTGTTAAAGGATTATTTTTTTATTGCTTTCCCAAATCTAGTCTAGTGTTTGAAGTCTTGCCTTAGCAATATGTTCTCAGATACACGTACCGAGGATATTTTAATAAAAAGACAATGCAACAGTACTTCTATTCCAATGTAGGCATTTTAAAACAGGTACTGAAAACAAACATGTGTGGAAAGGTTATTTTACATCATTTTATCTCCCTTATGTGTACTGCAATGCTCTTTTCAAGAGTTTTAAAGATGTAGTAGTACGTCATAAAGCATTTCCTTGCTTTAATGTATTTTTAAAAGTCTAAATGCCACAGAATCTAATGTAGGAAAAATGTCACGTTTTCGGTTCAAGACATTCATTTTCTGAACTGCTGACAATGAGAATTATGGCACGGTGCAGATTGCTCCTATGTACATTTTGTGGTACCCGACAGTCCTTCTGCGAGCTGAGTGGACAAATCTCACAATATGACCAGAATCTGCACATAGAAGGATTCTCCAGATTTTAGTGTAACTGAAGTCTATGCGGCAGAATTATACAGATTTCGCCCCTTAAAAGTGCAATAAAAATGCGAAAATGTCTGCAGATTTTGAGATTATGGTACTTAGAAACAGATAACGCACATTCCCTTTATGAAAAATATTAATACAAGAAGTAATTTCAATTGGCAAACTCTGAAAAGTTCTGATAACAGATTTAATAAAAATTCCAGTACATCAGCTATCAGAATAAAGCACAATTTTCTGTCTTTTCCTCCACCACAGAAATAATCAAAGGATTCTGACGTACCACCAAAGATTTAGCGGAATTCTCTACGTGTGTGCCATTACACCAGCTTAAGAAAGTAAGTATGAGCATGAATGCGCTCGTGATAATCAGATTTGCAGGGCATGAAGCCATAGTCAGGCTGAAACCCTAAACCGATAAATTCTGCCAGAAATAGAAATCAATCTACTGCTCTGAACTTAATTTGAAGAAGCCTTCATATCACCTCAAAAATATGAATAAATGTGCATGTACATTTTTTTTTTCTGGTATAAAAAAGGGCTGGTTGTAGACTTTTCATCTTCCAATCAGTCCAGTTCTTGACCTCTGGCGTAATGCTGCCTCTAGAGGAAATCTCTGTAGTATTTTCTATTACGGAAAGTTTTTTATTTCATAGCTTCCCAGGGTTTGATTTCCTTTGCTTGACGTATGACAGTGAGCAGTTAAGTGGCAGAGTGTCCATAGCTGTCAAATAAATGTACTCGAGTGATGGGACGATCTTCTCTCGGATCGGCCAATCAGAGTTCATCGTGGTGTGTCTGACCAATGACAGCGAGCTTGGAAAGCTCTGAATGGAATTTCCCTTCTCTGTGGGTCACTGAACGACAGAATAAAGATGTGCTTGATTAGAAGCATTTATATACAGTATTACCAAGATTGACTTTTCCAAACCTATAAAACACCATTTTAAATGTCCTCTGCTATTTCCAGGTTTCCCATAGCGGTGTCAGCCTGGTTGGAAGTAGGAATATGCAGACTCACCTGAAGACTCTAACACAATGTACTCTTCTTCTTTCAAAGCGACATCCCTCTGTCCACCCACAGCCATCTGGGACTGAGAAGAAGAGAAAAAGAGAGAATGAGTGACAAGATATTAACAGAGAAGCCTAGAGAGACGGGCTGAATAACAAAGAGATCCTCACTAAGGAAACAAAAGGAGACATGGAACGCTTTTGAACTTTTCTTATTTATACAGGGGACAAGGCCACAAGGATGTCACCGTCATCCCGCTACTGAGAATTTCAATTTAATCGGAAGATAAAGATGTTTTCACAAAGTCTTGATATGCAACACCTGTACAAAAAGGGCTGACTGCTTTTGATCTGAGAGCGACGAGCGTTAGGAATCTGAATTAAGGTTTGATCTGCGGCAGATGTCAATGTCACGACTAAGGATACATTTTAAACAAGATCTTCAAAAACCTGTGCCAATTCTTTGTATGTGCAAAGCACAGAAATAAAAAGTCGTCATTTGAATATTCTTGGTCGTTGAAATGCGTTAAAAGCTAATTTCTTCATATTGAATCATACATTCTACGGATTGCTGAATTTTTCACTCAGTTGATATGGTGTTAAGTCATGAAGGATAGCTGAAGTTAATGTGATACTTACATATGCGGTGGCGTATTCAATCTTGGCTCCTTTTATCTCGGCTTTGAACTGGGTAAAAAACAAGTAGGGACTTCCCTTGGGGCCTATCGTGAAAAGAAAATCAATATTGTCTCTTCTTTCATCATTAAATGACATGACAATGTTTGAAAACCAAGATTACACTTGCTTGTACTTCAGAGTAAACCTCATTTTTGGTATTGCATATTGAGTACAGCCGCCAAAAACCAATGCAACGGTGTTTTGAAAGTTACCTCCATACTGAACAGGAAAACATCTGGTCATCGTCACTTAGTCCAACACTCATTTGCCATTGCTAGAGGAAATTAAAGCACAAAGGGTTCACATTTTAGTCTGAAACTGCGCATTTCTGTGAAATCGGGATGTTTTACAAAAGTGCATAATTGCTACAATTTCCGGGTCGTTAGTGCCAGAGTGACAAATGTCTTGATGTCATAACAATAGTTGGCATTGTCAACAAATGCTTAAGACACAAAGCTATGAATTTTAAGAGGGCCCAACAGCAATGTTTAATTTCCTCATATTATCTTTGAAAATATAATAAACATCTCAGCACATGGGATGGAAAGTAATGATAAAAACAAAGTTATCTAATAATGAAGCAATAACAAAAGTGCAACAAAATTAAAATCATACGTTTTGTTATTGTACTAACTTTATATTTTGTGAACTGTATATAACTTACATTTATCTCCAACACACTTATATAACCAACAGTGTTTATAAATACCAGAAACTATGTCTTACCTCATTGGTTCCTCCTTGGCACGCATATGTGAAGGTGCATTTATACTTTTTCTAAAACGAAACCAAGACACAGATCACTGTAAAGAGCTAAACAGGTTTACAATGCCAAGCGTCCACCTACGAGATATGCAAATGTCCTAGACCAGTGCTTCCCAAACCTGTCCTGGAGGACTCCCTGCCCTGCACATTTTGTATATCTCCCTAATCAGACACACCCAATTTAGTTCTTGCAGTCTTCACTAACGAGCTGAATCAGGTGTGTTAGGTAAGGGAGACATACAAAAGGAGTAGGGCAGGGGGTCTGGTTTGGGAAGCACTGTCCCAGACTAAACTGAACTTTTAAAGATGGCTCTGCATTGAAATGATGTTGTTGACCCTTACAAAAATAACCATGGTAACGATAGCTCCTGTCAAAAGACCTAGTTATTAATACTACAGTAAAAATAAAAGGTTTCTGGAAGATTTTGACGTGGTACGCATGAAAACACTACTTCACACATACGGGGTATTTAGCAACGGTCAAGTAATATAGACTACTTCATGAGGACTTTCTTAGCATTTTCGCCATCCACTTTCATTCGATAGAAAAGCGCATTTCGGATATTTACAGAAGAAATCAGGTCATACGGTGTCGGTGAATTAATCATGTTTTAGTTTTTGACTAAACTATTCCTTTCAAACGTAAACTCGTGTCGCTAGTGAACAGTCCAATGAGAAGACGACGGGTGGATTTCCTGACAACGCGTCGCGCTTTATCAAACACAGCATCCACTCATTACTAGCAGTTTCATTTTAACAGATACAAGGTACAGTAGTGCCACTAATATACTTTAAAATGTAGAAATGACTGAGTAACACACGAAATCGATGCAAATCAATCAGTGGAAAATACACGATGTTACCGTTCGACTCACACAAACAAGGTTTAACATGTTCTAAAAACGTGTTATCGAATATCGCGATGTTAAAATATCAACGTTACTCACGAGTTTAGCAGAGAAAGTCTGCACAACTCCTCCAGGTTTGACATCGAAGTCGAGTGTTTTTAGTTCTGTCAGCAAAAGCGCGCACCGCGCACAACACGACCAGTAGCAGCAGAAGCGTTACGCACGAGCTTGTGTGATCATTACATGCCATGCTGCTTTATGGAGGAGAGATCTGTGTTAATGTTGTGAATGAAAAGATGCCAGCACTGTTCCTGTATGTTCTTCATAGGATGGGGGGAGTTCTGTGGCTCAAGGGGTTGAGCATCTAGTGGACTGGAGTAGAATAACAACTCATTTCTACGCTACAGTGGCCCTGAAGTTATCTGGACACTAACGGTCATGCACATTCAAATTTATGGATATTGCTTTAATGACATGGCTTTGAATATACAAAAATAGCACTATTACTGTACATTCAAATCATGTAAATATAGGCTAGTATTTGAATGTGAACATAAGCCTTCTCCTTATGAAAGTTAACCATTGTTTTATTATAGTAAAAGTGTAGTAACATGTTTTTTTAGTGCATTTATTACCCTTTGTATAACCAAAGTTTTACAATATCATGGTTGAATAATGGTTAGTGTAGCAAAACCATGGTTTAATCTGTGGATTTAATAGTTTAACTATTGTTTATTTGTAATAAAACCATTGTTGTTTTTTGTAGGAGTAATGTTGTTATTGTACATAAAGACCCCACTATTAATCAGAAATGTTTTCCCTTCTCCAAACATCATTCACCGTCAGTTTTTCCTCTTCAATGAGTGCCTTTGTTTATGATGTACAGTAGCCCCCTTGTGGATTTTTTTAATGTATTTATTTAAATGAACACATAATAATCAAATTTCTCAGCTGCAGTTCTTCTCCATAGTCAACAGAGGCGAGTTTCCTTCTGAATCCAGCTCTCGTATGAATGTTTCTCTGTCCACGACGGCTCTGGGATTTCTCGTTCTCGTGTTATTTTAAATGTTCAAGCAGAAGGGAACGTTTCCGGAGACTTTGTTGCACTCTCGGCATGTTTGGAGATCACAAGCAAACTGAACTTTAATGACTCTGATGTTTGGCTGTGTTGATGTTACACCATAGACCCGGTTTTAACTCAGCCTTGACCACAATTACTTCAGAAGATTATGAATGTATGACCCAGTGGTTAAAACTAAATAAACTAGTAGTAAAACATCTCTGTGAAAACCCAGCTAAAGCCAATTTTTTTGTGATTGACTGTTTTCTACATAAAATCATCATTCATGAGGTAAAGAGCATTCTGTGAAAATGTACCCTTTATATATTAAATATTGACCGAGTGAGGTCACGTCAAAGATTGAAATCATTTCCAGCATACCAAAGATTTTCAACTAAACAAAAATGGGAATCGGATCTGGAGTGTACTTATAATGATAGTGATTGGTGTACTCTTCTAGAAAGTCACAAACTGTATTGCTATCCACCAACACAGACAAAATCCAATTTAACATCTTACACAGAACATATTACACCCCTATAGACTAAACACATTTAATGGTGGGATCTCTGCCATGTGTCAAAGATGTACAATCTCTACTGGGACTCTTCTTCATATGCTCTGGAGTTGTCCAGCCTTAGAGACATTCTGGAAGTATGTTATTGCAACAATTTCTGAAATATCAAAGAATCATATTGATCCTGATCCTAAAATTTGGATACTTGGTGATATCAGTTCACTTCGCATGACCTATCATGAAGGCGATTTTATTTTGCTTGCAAGCACTGCAGCTAAAAAATGCATACTTAAAAACTGGAAATCAGAGAACCCCCCCCCCAAGTCTTTGAACAAATAATTTCCTTGTGTTTTACTAAAGCTTTAGCACCAAAGTCAGAGAAATCAGAGAACCCCCCCCCCCCCCCCCCCCAGAGCGAAAACACTGGATTAATGAGCTTGTATCTTATAGTACCCCTGAGAAAATACTATATTCTGTCAGGAAAAACCCACAGACTTTGACTGTATTTGGGCCCCTTTTCTTGATGCACTACCGTTGTTAGGCTTTAATGATTGATCAGTTTGTATATTAATTATGTGTATTTTTCCTTTCTCTTATTTTCTTGCTTCATCTCTGGACATTGTTGTTTTTATTCATTATTATTGTTAATTATTGTAATTCTACCTTTATTTAACATTGTTATGACAAATGTTTTGACAAACATTTGAGACAATTTTGCCATGTGTGGGGGTGTGTGTGTGTGTGTGTGTGGGGGGGGGGGTGTGTGGGTGTGTTCATTTTATTTTTTGTTTTTTCTTTACCTTTTTTGCTAACTGTTAAAAAAAGGAATATTCTGATATTCTTAGTACTTTTGCATACTAAATAATTTTATGTATATTCCCAATAAACATATCTTTACAAAAAAAAAAAGATTGAAATCATAGTGAAATTAATATGAATGAAACTTTGATCTCATAATTCAATAATTCAATATTTGAGACTTTAGCCTGGATTTCACAGAGAGGGTCACATATTTATGACTAAATGAAAGGACCATAAAAATCTGGGTGAGCTCTCAACTTTATTTCTACATGTTTTAATGATGCACGCCTTTGTGAAACAATAGATATTTTATCAATCAGTCTTTGAACAATTCATTTCCTTGAGTTGTACTAAAACTTTAGCACCAAAGTTAACACCAAATCACAGCATAGAAGATGTAATTGAATACTTTCTTAAATGACAAAAGGTTAATAAACCATCACGTAGCATTATTAGCATTTATCTTTACTGAATATGTCAGTCGCTTTACTAAAAGAGAGTCAGCTGAGAACATAAATGAAGTAAAAATAAGTTATTCCTATATCAGTGTTAATTGATTTCATCTCAGCATCTCTGGAGCTTTGAATGAAGTAAACTGGATCAGAATCTGTGAAATAAATAAACATCATTAAAGTGTTTGCAGTGCTAAAGAAACATCTGATTCAACGCGTTCTTAAAGCTTACCCTGTGATTCTGCAGTTATTAGCTTGAACGTATGACCCTGTGTATCTGAGGTCACATCTAACAACGTTATTGGAGAAATCAGACTCTTGCACCTGGAAACCTGGGTTCACGGTTACCTGTCAATGGGTCACGTAGTTTAAAAACATGTTTCTACATTTTGGCATTGCTAAATAATGCAGTGACCACTGTATAACTCACTTTTAAAATATAATCTCCTGGAGAAACATCTGTAATATCAATCCACTGACAGTCGATGTTGGCATGGTATGTGTCAAAGCAGCCCGGGCCCAATCCCTGCATGCTCCACAAAAACAAACCGGCTATGGCTTAATCGTCTAAAACAAGAGATTAGACACAAGTAAGTGTATTCTCTTAACCTGTGTGTGAGCGGTGCAGGCGTATCTTCTCCTCACACCCGGATCACAGCTGGTGTCCTCCAAACAGAAACTGGCTTTATGTCCCTCAGCCACCTTTCTGCCCGTGGAGACGTCCAGGAGCTCATAATCGCTGAAGGCATCCATGCTGTGAAAATGTCTTTAGGATAAAAAACAACAAGTCATACAATCAAATAACTTAGTTAATCAATTCATAATAGAGTGCTTTTTAACTATACTAAGCTGTTGTTAACAATTCTGTTCTCAGCAATGCAAATGTTAGATTCCTGAGGCATACAAATATGTATATTGTGAATTAATTTGAAGGTGAAATGATTTAAAAAATGTGTAAATAGCATAAAACCCATTCACACCAATGATAAAGATTTAAAAGGCATCCTTATCGTATCACTGCCCTAGTTGAAGTTCACATCACAGTTTTTTTTCCAGCTGATGAATGATTGAAACACTGACAGCCAATCAGAACACACTCGACTTTTTGTCTTAGCGGTTCCTGGAGATGCCAAATAGTAGTGGCCCGCAAACAGGAAGCCAACTATATGTTACCCTGAAGGGGCGGAGTTGGTCAATTACAGTTTTTATATAGTCCTCATTTCATTGCTTGAGTCATTACATACAAAAATGTTGAACTAGTTGTCAAAATCTGTCAAGCAAATTTTATAAAAATGTGTAAATCTTTTTTTTCCTGAAAATGTCTCCTAAATTGAACAATTTCTCTCAGGTGAACCTCAGCTTTTATGTTTGTTGTAAATAAGGGTGTATTTATTATTTTGCACAATGCTGTGAACAAATTAGTATTGCAAAGAGCATATGCAGTAAAAATGTGAAACATACATATTCAGTGTCTTGTACTCAGATACCTCACTAAATACAGTAATGTCTAACTTTACTGTAGTTTTCAAACGGCTGTGCAAATAGTATATAGTGCTGTTTTGAGCATTTTCAGGAAGTGTCACCAAAATCTGACTTTTTTTTGCATTGGAAAACATTTACAGAGTAAACTGTCATAATGAAAACATGACAGCCATTTGACTATCTTGATCATAAACAGCGGTGTCGGGACTTTTCATCTTGATGACGCTGACACTTTCATTGACACGAGTACTTGCTTTTGAGGAACGAGCAAGTGACACGCTTTTGCAGGTTATCAACTAGGTTTTGCAGTTTGTACTAATTGTTTTGAGAAATGCATTAACTGTTGTGCAAATGTAAATAGTGATGTGAGAAATGCACCAAAGCGACTGAGAAAAACTGTAAGAATGTTTAGGCCTACATTTCATGAATGGTTATGTTTTCTGCTGTTCAAGGTAATAATAGAACTTGTTAGCGGTGATGATTATTAAAGTGGTGTTGGTAAGATAATCCAAATGATGTAACTTGTATAATGTGCAGTTAGTGACTTATGAGGGGTTACGATTGGTCAGTTTGAATATGAAGGAGGAGATTAAAACTATAAAAGAACAGAGAAATGTTTGGAAGGGTGTTTGTTGGATCAGTAGCCAACGGTGTATCCTATTTTTTGTTATGAATGAGTTGTATTTTGAATAGTTAATTTTTTCCCCCTTGGGTAAATTCTTTATTTACAATGGACATTTTGCTTTGGTCCTTGTTACACCTTTTTTGGAATTTGTGGCACGTGGAATTAAAAACAAGAATTTGAATTTGGACATTTCTGGAGTTTTTGCCGTTTGTTTAGCCACTGCACCGACCATCTTACCACATGGCCTTAACACTAAATAATAAGACCGTATCTCTCTGATGTGTGAGTGTTGGTCAGAAACCTACTGATGGCAGCTGTGCCATTCCCACTGATGATGTGGTTTCACTGGGAGAAAATCGGCTGTGCCTTGATTTTTGACCCTCTGAGGAAATCTGAGAAGCACTCTGTAATCAAGGTCTCTCACTCTCGAGCTGTACGCTGAACTTGAGAAAGAGGAGAGATTTCATTTAAAGGTGTGAACTATTTAGTGCTTTAGTAGTTCGGTGGCTAATAGTCAGTACCTGGAGAGGCAGTGCTCCTCTGCAGCACATCGTAATGTGTACATCTGGACTCTCTGGATATAAGATGCTGCTTGGATATAGTGTGGATCAGGAATCAGATCAGGCAGACCTGGAAAACATTGTTAGAACTTAATAATTAACATTTAAATTGATTGAAAATTAGGGATATTATCCTTTACGTTATCCTTTAAGTGCTCAGAGATGAATATCATTGATATGTATTTAAGGTGTCTGAACAATACAGATGTTTATAAATGTATTTAGGCTCTTAAAAACTTAAAATAAAAAGTTTGCCAGAGGTAAAGCATCAGCTCGATCACTTTTCGTTGGGATTTGACACTAGAGACCATGACGGTCGGTAATGTCATTTATCGCTTTATTATAAATCTACATCATAAATACAGTTATGCGTTGAAATGTGAGCTGATATGCGCCAACAGTGGGCGCCAAATACAATGTGAGATTAATTTATTCTTACAAAAATGTCCTATGAATCTTACTTTAACGCCCTCTAAGTCATTGGATAAAAAGGTACAAAGGTTGTCTTACCGTTATGAAAATACCTTGCAGCATGACCCGTTTCTCTCTGAGGAGATCCATGGCCACTTCCATACGGGAGCAGATTATAGTAAAACGAGTTTCTGTTGTCTGCTTGAGGATTAGTTGGTTCATCCCCAATTATACCGTCACCTCCTCGTTCCTCGGCCTGGAAGGGAGGCTGTATATCTCTGTAGTCAACAGTTACCGAAGGTGCAGCTAAATTGGTTCTTGTACTCCCAGTCAAAGGGGAAAGTTGGGGTTGAGGGAGCAGAATCTCAGATTGAATAGTGGATGGGTTTCCAGTAGCTGATGTGCGTTTTGGCATTGGTGTGCTGGTAACTAAATCATGGCGTCTGGACGCTCTTGAGTTCCCGGAGGCGTCCAGTGTACTTGTGCCAGTTGGTGCTGTCCCAGATGGCACGGACTGGGGCACTTCATCTGAAGAAAGTGCAGGTCTTTTTGTATGCAAAGGCAACTGGTTATTATTTCCAATGTGAGATGCATAACCAGATATCATGTAGGGTCTTGCGTCCGTACTGTACTCTGGCACAGAGTTTGAATGCACCACATGTCCAACTGTGTGTATCTTAGTATTGGCAGAACGTCCCATGAAAATCCTGCTCGAGAATGCTGGCATATGCCTCGTCAGGAAAAACCTTGCGTTGCGTTTTCCAGAAACAGGTGTGTGGTACTGAGAGCCGGTGCTCAGTAAACTGTACACCTTTCCGTTAGTTTCCCACTTAACCTTGTGTCTCCAGGGTCCATGGTGCTGTGCGGTGCTCAAACAAAGCAGGATGCACAGGTTTATGGAGAACAAGAGAATAAATGAATATTTTGGCATTTTAAATGAATCGTGTATTTGTAATGTTGAGCAAGAGTTAATGCAGCACTTTGTGCTCCCAGAAGCGTTTAAATAAGCCCAGGTTCAGATGAAGGCGGTACATGAGGCGTTTCTTTTCCCGCTTTTTCCCTCTTGGACGTTTCACATAACAGGCACACCACACATTTGCTAAAATTACATGTGGTGCCACCTTAATAATAAAAAAGGCATAGTTCGTTGACAAAACAAACAAACTTAAGTCTATTTGTTTTCTGATCTTTCTTTATTGCAGATCTATGATTGGTATTACCACTAGAGGGAGTTAGATGTCATGTTTTGCTTTATTTAATTGCATTAGTGTTTATTACTGGCATATTGTTAGCTATATAGTTACCTCTTTATCTATAAAACACATTAATTGATGTGAGCATCTCAGTCATTGTCACAAGAAACTCGGACCTACGAAATGATTAAACCCCTTCCAATCTAATGATGATGAATGTCTTCACTTTCCACTTATTTCATTGCACAAATATTTGAAGTGAATGTGTAGGCATGTCATATGAGAAAGAGACACTATTTAAAAGCACATTCAACACGGAGTTTAAAACATGAGCTCAAGGTTTATTCAGGAAAATGTCTAGACGATGTTTGTTTTCATTCAGCCATAGGCTTTATAGCACACAGTAATGAATAGCAGAGCTGAGCTGGAACTTGTGTTTGAGTGGAAAGCATGAGTATTTGATCATAGAGATTACTGTATGCATTTAAAGGTTGTGTTTTTGTAAAAATAATCTATGGGTCAAATGCAAGCTTATTTGGGAGAGAAAAAAAACATAGCCAGCAATGTTATTTGTCATTTTAAGACCATTAGGACAATTTTAGAAGGGAAAACCATGAACGTCAGTTAACATTTAGCTCTTATCGTATACATATTTATAGTATTTGATGGCTTTAAGCTTAACTCTAAATTAAACTCAAACAACAAAACAAATTTTCATACTGGACATGGCAAAGTATACAAAGAAGAAAGTATAAACATTTATTTTAAAATCATAAGCATTTAATTTTATGATAAAACGGCATTTTCAGAAAAAAAAAAAAAACATACAGTAATGGCAAAACTTGGTCATTATTGGAGTGAAATACAAAAGACTGACAAATATAAAGCCAAAGCACAATGTTTATTGGTACACAAGTACAAACAAATTTCAGAAATTCATTATTATGTGGTAAACAGACTATTTCCAGAATGAAGAAGTCATAACGGAGTGCTTTAAAAGAATGGCAAAAACCTCCTCCAAAAACGGTAATGTAAGAAAGCCCCCCCCCCCAGAGAATTTAAGTTACACTCAAGTCAAACTATTTACAAAATGACATGTTAAAAAAGGCCACATGTAAAATTCCCTATTTACAATATTGTACAGATAATTGGGGGCAACCTCCTCCTGCTGAAAGACAAAACAAGTTACTTTAGTATGGCACATAAATACGGTTACTTGTTCCAATAACCATCTGGATTGGCTTTCTTACCTATAAACGATTCAGGAGTGTGTTGTGGATGTCTTCGTGAACCTGGTTGTAGATTTCGTCTTTCGTTTTCAAGCCGTCCAAGTATTCTGTTGAAGCAGACGTGACAAAATTAATATTTATTCTAAAATGTGGTTTTGAATCAAAATCAAGAGTCTGAAGAACCAATCGGCAAACCGTACCAATCGGCAAACCGCAGTTCTCCATGTCATGTCTGTGTTTCAGGTACATGGGCCACACGTGACCGTCAAAGAGCCCGGGAGGGTCGGGGACGGTGTATTGCCTTGTACTGAAATAAATAACATTTCAGTATTTCAGCTGCTCAAAACTAGCACAATTCATGAGTTTTTTTGGATTACAGTTTTTACACACCTTCTCCTTAACTTGCACTCCTCGTATGGGATGCTTATGTAATATGATTTGTCAAAGAATTCCAACAAAGGCCTGTTTGGAGGGAGGTACAAAGGTCATAACCTTAAAAAGAACACATTCTCGCAAGTCATTTACTGATTGGGGGCACTTCTACATAACCGGCTCAGAAATCAGCACATGCAGCTCCACGTGTCCACCAATAGCTCAGCACGTCTCCTTATCTACACTAACGCAGAGCGTCACATGACTGGCATGTATGCCCCAATGTTCCCTTCATACATATGCATTGAGCACATGTTACCAAACGTTCCCAGAATCTAATCTTTGCCATTCATGCAGGTCAGGCCACCGGAAGTTAAATGTCGCTCACTTGTAGTTGTAAAGCAGAAATCCTTCTAAGATGAGTACGTGCACTTGGCTCTCCGGGTCGTCCATTTCCATGGCTGGGGTCACTTGCACGCCGTGAGAACGGGCGAATTTAATCGGGTTTTCAATCCAGCCCTTGACGGTGTTCACCATGGCCTCCATATCCATGGACAGGATCACTACAAAAGCAGAACAACAGATTTTAGCAGAATATTGAAATTTAATTTGAGCTATAGCAAAGCCACACAGAGAGAATGTAAATGGGTTGGGATGGATTGTAAAATCTTTGTTATGGGAGGGCGATGCGTAGTTGAGGAGTGATTACTCTCCTACTGTTTATAGTCTTACCATCCCACTGTTTAAAGCCATCCTCTCCGACTGCTATCTGATCCGGAGGCTGAAATAACAGTGACCAGTAAAACACTGCAGCAAATGCCATCGTCTACATCTGCCGTCAAGTATATCTGAGCCAGACTGCTGATCTAGAATCAGGTCTCAGCCATCATAACCTGATGAATACAACTCGACAGATGGGAGGAAACTGATCTTGGATCAGCACTTTTGAGTGCTTACAGTACACTCATATCACAGACTTGTACAAGGAGCCAAGTGAAAGTTACCAAATAAAATAGAGAAAGAGCAAATGTAAAGAGTCATTACTATGTTAGATCATTATCTTAAAAGGTACATCTTATTGAATCCATGCAAAAAAAACTAATTAAAATATTATGGCAATTCAAAATTACAAAAAAAAAAATCAATACAAATAAACTAATTACTAATTTAAACATAAGTAGGGGGGAAATAATAGCTAAAGTTGTTTTATTTAATCTAAAGGAATTGTGTTATTTGTAAAACCAACACCAAAACTATTAAATAAAAATACTACATTTAGTTGAACTCACCTTGAAGAAGTCATCCTGGTGAACCACACAGCAGTTTGGTAAGGCTTTTATTAACCTGTTCGTCAGGGTGGTTTTACCACCATTAGTCACACTAAAATAAATTAAAAATGAAGGTTAAAAGGATAAAACCGAGTTGAAACGACTCGGTTTAATCGTTCTCAAAAAGCAGAACATTTAAACGTGTTTTCTGTGTAATCTTTTGTTTGATCGTGTATTTGAAAAGTTTATTCAAGCAAAAATGGCGGGATGGTCCTCAGTTGGCTTATGATTGATATCAAACTGACTGCTTTATAATAATCTACAATAAAAATATAACAAACACAGTTAACGTTATTTAAAACGTGTAATATTCTGTCCTTTGTATTGTTATGGTGACTAATGTTAGGCACGAACACAAATAACATGGCACCTCAACAAGAAAAACGAATTAAAAAGCTGTTATTTTCCTTTATACACAATAAAAAACACAATATTAATAGATGACTAGATATATTAAGGCGCGAATGTCCGTTAAAAACATTCAGAAATTTCGGCGCTCTCACAGTTTTAAATCTCCCGCTCAAAACCTCAACGTGGTTTCAAAAGCTCGCGATTCTTTTAAAATACTAACGTTAATCCAACACGTCATAAATGAGAATAATAAATCATGTAATAAATGATTGCATGTACAATATATTATCTTCGTTTAAAAAAAAATTAAAAGCCACATGGCTAGACTGAATCTTTTACAACTAGTTGTTCATAATATTACTGTAAGAAAACACTTACCCCCCAATTCCAATGATGTACTTCATTGTATCCGACCTGGTTGAGGTTTTACAATTCAGACGCTGCAAAACGCCTAAAATAAAAACGTCTGCTTAAAGCTAAACTTGCAGTCTTATCTCCGTAGACACTAGTGCGTTGTGTGCGTACACACTTGCACGTGGGCATGTAACCAGAGTACACGTCACAGAAAAGGCGTGGCTTACGTGCTAGACAGCCAATCGCGGCTCACGCAGGGGAGAACATACTGTAACTCTTAATCAGTCTAAATTCCCACGAATTGCACGGAAGATGAAATAGACAGTACAGATTAGTAACGTTACAATTTGAAGAAATAAACAAAAAGAGACATTAAATAATGGTGTAGAGTTAGTTCTCATAACTATTTAATGTCTCTTTTTGTTTATTTCTTCAAATTTTACTAATATGTACTGTCTATTTCAAACTAAAGAGCCATTCTTTGAACCATATTAAAATTGTCATCACTAAAAGAAACAAACTAAAAGAACATGTCCTGTAATACCAGCTGACAAGGACAGAGACAATTAGACAGAGTTAAGAGTGTTTTTTATAGATATCCAGTTTTTTATAGGCTATATGTCCTCAATAGAGCCTCAAATATTTAGGTGAGGGGTCAGAATAATCCTGCGGGATACTTGCAAGGTAACACGTTCCTCAAAGTCTCATGGGGGGAAATCACATGCATTGTTTGGTAGGACTACAGTTTAATACATCACAAATGTGCACTTGTACCATGTGGAAATCTTGTCACTTTTACAGTTTGAAATATTGAATTCACAAAGTCTTTAAAGCGTGTAAGTGCCTTTTCAGTGCTAATCAAAATTAAATATTCATATACAGTTGACTAGAGCTACAAAATCCGCAGGTGGTCTTTATTTAGGTCAAATATAGTGTGACTGGTCACTCCGTCGTAAAGACTGCTGATATAATAGTCACACATACAGGAATAGTCTGTCACATCATGGAAATATGAAAATAACTTTCTTGTGACTAGATGAAAGACATTTATGCAACTATTTCTTGAACTCCGGTGGTTGATTTGTTTGATAGGATATGTTGAGAGGTAAAACCCCGATATAAACATTACTGGGTAGATACTTACTAAATTGAATCTGTTACTTATTCCAAATTTCATTACATTACACATTTCAGGTAATATAATAAGAACAAAAATAACTTTTGCTTAACTGATTTATCACATTTACATAGGATAATCTCGTACCATAACTTCATGAAATGCATTAAACGTTACATCACGTCAAGGTTTCCCAAACTGGGACTCATGAAGGAACTTAATGAGTTTAAAAGCTAATAATTAATTAAATAATAAAAATGTACAGTTCGAATAAATCATTTAAAAATAACAACAATCTAACAAAATCATGTAATCAATAAAAAAGTTAATATAGTCTTATTACGAGTATTTTGTAATATAATCTAATTACAAGTAGTTAATTTCTGGAATCTGATTACAAAATACGGATTACACGTAATCAGTAACTGGATATAAAGATCAAGAAAAGACGAAACCAAATCAAAATTGTAGTTATACGTATAGCAGAATGTTTAATTTTGAAGCATTTTCATAGCAAACATAAGGCAACATAAAAGTACAGCTAATGTTTTCGGAGATGACTGGCACTTATCGTTTACAAAAGCTGATCATTCAACAATACGGAAGGGGTTAAAACATTCAAAAACATCCAAGAAAGGATTCCAGGCAAACATAATCAGAGAAATGGAAGAAAGATACATTCGATTTGGGTGCGTACACACGGAGAAGCACAGAGATGCTGGGAAATCCACATGCACCAGCAATCGAATCCTCAATCGAATCGTCAGGTCACATGACATTCAGGTCACATGACATTCTCCAGGGTCAGCAAGCAGGGAACAGCCTATTTCAAAAAGCAATAACAGCAAAGAGGCTACAGTGCACGACAGTGACGTTTCTCTGTGTGTAGTGCCGTCTGTTGGTGGATTTCGAAATGCTTTTTTTTTAATTGTGCCTTTAGGACGAAAGCGAGAGCAGCTGGCCTTCTCACCCACCAACTTTAAATGACAGCTTCTGCTTTGTTGCTGATCTAAGACCATTTTGAGACGTCTGATGTGTGTACTAATATATAATTTAAGAATATGACAAATGATCCAAGATCAGCAACAAACACATTCAAGCTCTCAGAGTCCAGGTTCTTCGATCTCTGTTGTCCTGGAGGCAGAGAGTTGTTTGGTTATTGTATGAATCAGTCATGGAGAAATGATGTGTTTTGTTTGTTTGCTCACCTCTCTGGATTGACGGGCTTCTGTTGCTGTTCTTGATGCTGCTGCTCTTTCTGTTCCGGCTCCGTTCTACAAAGAGAAGAGCATTCTGTGTAAATAGGGAGTTGCTCTCTTCTTCCAGTTTGTGAAAGCATTATCTAATACAGTGGTTCTCAAACTGGGGGCCGCTAGATGGCACTAGGGGGGCCGCAAAGAAATTCTAGAATATGACATTTTTTGTAATTATTTTAGCTATGTGTAACCCCCCCGGGTCCACACCATCCTAACTCGTTCTTGCTCCGAGCGGGTCTCGAACCCGAGATTCCGGTGCGGGAGGCGGGCGCTCTAACAAGGAACACCAAAGGCTACAGCCTCTAGCGTCAGTCGCTAGAACGCCTCTTTTTGAGGTCAGGAGAGTGAGGTTTACACACAGCCCTTACTGGCATACATCCGTTACACTCACCCCCCTAAACTTCACTCCCATCCGGGTCACGGCACCAATGTAACAACCCCTCCCGGGTCCACAACACTACAACTCGTTCTTGCTTCGAGCGGGTCTCGAACCCGGGTCTCCGGCGCGGGAGGAGGGCGCTCTAACAAGGAACGCCAAAGGCTACAGCCTCTAGCGTCCGAGGCTAGAGCGCCTCTTTTTGAGGTCAGGAGAGTGAGGTTTACACACAGCCCTTACACTCACCCCCCTAAACTTCACTCCCATCCGGGTCACGGCACCAATGTAACAACCCCTCGCGGGTCCACACCACTACAACTCGTTCTTGCTTCGAGCGGGTCTTGAACCCGGGACTCCGGCGCGGGAGGAGGGCGCTCTAACAAGGTACGCCAAAGGCGTTCTAGCGGCTTTACACACAGCCCTTACTGGCATACATCCGTTACATATGCAAGTCAGGATTTTCCTATCTGAACTATGATGTATTTAAAAAAAATGAAATATTTAAAACATAATATCAATTTTGCGCAGCACACTACGCTGAGACATCACCAAACCGTTGACGTACTAGTGACCACAACGACATGAACACGCTGATAAGTGCTAAGACTATTTCAAATGTACAAGTTTAGATAGATGCAGTGTTTCAGCTGAGAAGGTAAATACAGAAGAGCCCAGCGTGAAAAAAACGAAACTGCGTAAATCTGACGACTCGTACATAAAATATGATGTTATGGAATATAGCGATGATAGAACACGGTGCACACTGTGCTTGAATATTTTATCGGTTGAAGCACTGAAACTCAACCGACATGTCAACAATTCATCTGGAGCATGCAAATAAAAGTATGATTTTTTTTCAGAGAAAGAAAGAAGAATACGTCAAGCAAAAGGTACGACTGACTAACACATCACGACAATACCTAGACAGCAGCATCGTATTGCAGCCTGCGAATAGCCAAATGTAAAAAGCCTCACGTCGATCGGGACATGTGCCGAGTGAATGCTCGGGGAGGAGCAAAATCTGCATTGCAAGATTTATTTTATATGTAAAACTTGTATAATATTGTATATGTCTTCTATATTGAAAAATGATTATTATTTTTTTAAGTAGAGCAGACATTTTTTTATGTTTCTTGCAGAAAAACAGAAAAAAGCAAACAGATTGCTGTTCAAATTGCAAACCAACTTCATTTACTCCATTAAAATGTACTAAGTTTAATGCACTTTTTTACAAATCAAATGTAAATTAACTTTTCAATATTGATCTACTATGGACATTATAAAGAAACTGTTCAGTATTCAATACTTTTGTTGCACTTATCAGACAATATTATTGTTAACTGTCAAAACTCTTTTATATCAATTTGTTATATTTTATGAAATGTAGAATTTAACAACATCAGAGACATAAGGCTACAAACAGAATTGTTGTTCCAGCATTGTAGAAATGCATCTGTTTTTGGTACAATCTAATTTTTCTAAGTAAAATTGTAAGTTTGAGGATATTTTCGTCATGAGTTTTCTTTTTTTGGGGGGGGGGGGGGGGGGAATTGTCAATTGAAAAATTTTGGGGGGAATTTTTGAATTCAATTCAAAAAATTGAATTATTTTTTATTTATTGAAAATAATTCAATATTTTGAATTACAAAATAATTGAATTATTTTTTATTTATTGAAAATAATTCATTATTTTGAATTACAAAATAATTCACCCTCCACAAGGGGGCTTCCTCCTGAAAAAGTTTGGGAACCACTGATCTAATAGGTGTCAAATTAGCACATTTTGAGGAGGTTGGTGATTACCTCTCTTTTCTAGCGTTTATTCTTTCCTCTTCAAATCTGTAAAACAAGACACATTGATCTTAGAAATTGGTATCAGATGTTAGTTTTGGTTTGAAAAGGGTAAAATATGTTTGAAGTCTTCCTACTGTAAGATACACTCTGGGATCTGGATATGATCCATAGGAACAATCTTTTCCAGCTCTTCCAGACTGTGCACATAACGGATCTTATTCATGAACTTCACACTGTAGAGCAAAACAAATATGATTTATGAGCATGTCTCAACCCTGCGTAATGAACTTTGAATAATTATCCACGCACTTTCATTAATTATGAGAATGTATTTCTATATAGTACAATATTTTGTATTTGTATTTTATGTATTGATAAAATAAATAAAGTTCCAATATATTAATATGACTAATTTACTAATATTTGAGCTTTTAAATAAGAATTTTATTTAAACAACTTCAAATCTAATTTTCGTTCTCGTTGAATAATATGTTTACCTGATGAAAGGTTTGGAAATTGCGATGACTGTCCGGATGAACCAAGATGGATGAGTGATGATCAGAGATTTCAGGTTTTTCCTCAGTCTGAGGATGAAGATTGAAGATGTTTCTCCCAATTTCTTCAAATCCATTTGCATAAAAGTGATCACTGTTTCCATACCTTCTGTCGATCATCTGATAGCACTTCTTGAGCCAGCTAATGCCGGGCATCTTGTTCCGCGGTGTTCCTCCGTTCATGTATATGATCAGGTAATCCTCCGCCACCAGCATCTCCAGACTGCTCACCACATACCTGAGGAACAGGTGTGAAGACAGCGTGAACGTGTGACGAGAAGCCAAATAAGAAAATCACAGAACAAGAAGGTTGTACAGTCTGGGTTTGCCAAGTCAAATCATTTAATTTCCTTACAGGAAGAGGTTTTCCATCAGGTAATGGTAATCTGGACAGCTGTTGTCAGGAAGGTAACACGCCGTGAACACAATGATGGCGTTCAAGCCTCGCCATAGTACCCTAAAGAAAAAGAGAAGAAGAAGTGACTTCAGGACACAGCAGAGATGATCTACTGTGTAATGTTGATTCTGAAGCATGATGTACCTCCATGCGATATGACACGCAGATAGGGTCGTATGACCTGCATATCGATTCGATGTTCCTGTTCGCCGTGATCACGGTCCTCCATAAACGGCCGTTGACACCCGTCCCGTCCATACCTTCTCCATCAGCGTCGCTGTCAGCAGGGGGCGCTTTGGCCGAGGCGACGGGTGTGTCATCTGAAAGCCATGAATCAATGAGTGGAACATATAGATACTTAACTTCTCTATCTATCTATCTATCTATCTATCTATCTATCTATCTATCTATCTATATATCTATCTATCTATCTATCTACCTACTGATCTAACTACCTAGAGATCTATAAGTACTTACCAATCTAACTACCTACCAATCTTTTTATTTTTTCCACCTACAAATCTACCTACCTACCGATGTATCTAACTACTTACTAATCTTTTTATCTATCTACCTACTAATCTCACTACCTACAGTTTTCTATCTACTTACCTACCACTCAATCTAACTACCTACCGATCAATCTAACTACCTACCGATCTATAACTACCAATCTTTTTATCTATCTACCAACTAATCTAACTACCAACCGATCAATCTAACTACCGATCTATTACTACTTACCGATATATCTAACTACCTACCAATCTTTTTATTTATCTACCTACCATTTTTACAATCTACCAATCTATCTAACTACTTACCTACCGATCTACATCTTACTACTTACCAATCTTTTGATCTGTCTACCAACTAATCTAACTACCTACCGATCAATCTAACTACCTACCGATCTATAACTACCAATCTTTTTATCTATCTACCAACTAATCAAACTACATACCGATCAATCTAACTACCTAATGATGTAACTACTTACCATATTTGATCTGTCTATCACCTATAAATCTAACTACCTAATGATGTAACTACTACCAATCTTTTTATTTCCACCTACAAATCTAACTACCTAATAGCGAACGACGGACCAAGCGGGGGAGCGAGCGACCAAGCAAGCGAACGACCGACCGAGCGAGCTAACTACCAACCAAACGAAGAACAAGCGAGCGAGCGAGCGAGGAGCGAGCGAGCTACGAGCGAGCGAGCGAGCGAGCTAGAGCTAGCGAGCGAGAAGCGATCAGCAGCGAGCGAGCGAGCGAGCAGCGTATCGAGAGAGCGATCTATCTATCTATCGATCTATCGATCTATCGATCTATCGATCTACCTCTCTATCTATCTATCCATCTATCTATCTATCTATCTATCTATATCTATCTATCTCTTTCCAAAGCCATGAAGAACAGCAATTTTTACCCTCCCACTCCAGGTCGTTGCCGTTGGTAATGAACTCAAGCGAATCCGTCTCATCGGGCGTCTCAATATCATCCACGTTAATATCCAGATCATCAGGTGTATCCAGGAAGTCATCGGAGAGCAAGGACCCTTCGCTCTGGTCCAACGACACGTTCATATCCGGGGCCACCAGCGTGCGACGCTTCCGGTGTGCTCCGCCCCCTCCGGCTCCACCAATGAGGAGAGAGTTTGGGGGAGCTGAGCCAATAACCATACGATTTAGATTACACAAATGCAAATTACTCATTTAAGAAGAACATGTGCGTATGAAACAAAGTGACTTACAAGTTCTCCCCTCGTTCAGGGCGCAGGAAGAGTCCATGTCACCCTCCGCAGGAAGTGGCCTAGCGAGGACAATTTTTCAATTCACTTAATATTATCGACACAAATTTTCATAAGTGCAAATATTGATTCGTGTAAGAAAAGAAAGTGCAACGTTTGGGTTCAAAGAAAGTCATACGATTTTGGAACAAAATGAGGTGAGTAAAAAAAATTTAATTTTGGGGTGAACTGCTTCTTTAAGACCAGAGCATATTGTGATATGCTAATTAGCGAGTAGGCCCTGGGGTCGTTGCACACGCAGCTGATAAATAAAGGGGGTTGTCAGAGCCGGTGGAGTTCACAGCTGCTTCTGTGCTAAAAGACTATTTGAACTCGCAGTTGTCATTGTTTCCCCATGAAATGCTCATTTTAGATGACAACGACAAACCAGAAGCCTTGAGAAAGACGGTTATTACCATCAACAAAGCAAAACATCCTACAGAGGTGCATAATAATATTGCATATTAACACTAACAG
>QVTF01006963.1:22500-26711 GCA_003573665.1 Oxygymnocypris stewartii | reverse complement strand
AGCGCCACGCTGGTCAGACCGCAGTATTGCAGGCTCTTACATTGGGTCATATAAGATCAACCGACTACTCCACAACAAAAATATTTGTTGACAATTGTTTATTGTCGACGTTGTCGATAATGTCGACGTATCGTTGCAGCCCTAGTTGGTGGTAATGCATAGACGGACATTATGTGAAAATGTGGACGTGCCAAAATAAAGGTGTCCAAATATCGAAATATTTTACGCGTGGCATCGATGCATCGTATCGTCATACATCGTATCGATATCGATGAATCGTTACACCTCTATTATTTAGTCTCATTATTTTCAAAGCAAACACACCTTCTTCTAATGCAAATGAGGCATATTATGACTATGACTTCAATAGTCAATGCTATCCGCCTGATGCAATTCATGTTGTGGTATTAAACAAACAAGAAGAGACACATCACTCTATTTCAAAATGACCTAAATGCACGACGTAAACTATGTTAGTGTTCCTGTGTAAGTGGGTGGTATTGAGCAGAAACTGAAGAGAAGCAGACCTTACAGCAACCGTCAAAGGTCTGAGACACGGAGACTATAACTCAATCACGGCCAGGGCACAAATACAGAACCGAGTTTGAGAAACAAGTCCAGAGGACATTACCCAGCATGCTCTGTGCTTTCATACAGTTTAAAATAGAGTATGTGTGTGGAGAAACCACACGATTTCACGCCCAAACTAATCAGCGGCCCGACATTCATCACAGTCACTGTACTAGACAGTATTTGTGCTGCTGCAATGGGAAAGTTGCTGTTTGCTGTCAGCTTTATGACATTTAGAAAACAAAACCGATTAGTCTGACGTATCTAAACGTACCAGACCTCGCCAGCGGACGAGTCACAGACAGTTTTGGGTTCGTCTGCCCAGGTTTACAAACACACGCTGACAGCTCAATGAGCAGCTGGATCGCTGACAGTCATAACGCATCCCGATGTCATGATGATGGTGAGGGGCAACGAGGGCAAAGGTCAAACGCTGCTCATCACATGGTGACCTTAAGCGCTCAATAATCCATCTACATAAAACGATGAACAAGAACATGATATAATAGTAAACCTATAGTGCACTACTGTAAATATGAGCATTTGAAATGACACACGTGTTTTTATTATTATAACAGTGCTATTATTTTCTATCCACGATCCTACACTACATCTGTTTTATGAATAAATATGAACAAAACGGACTGATATGTAAAGATTTGATTTGTGGTCACACCTAAACGACAACAGCATTGCTCAGATTATTCATGGAGACGTTATAGTTACGTTAATACCAATATACTATTATAACTTTTGTTCTCACATGTTCTTAATTTCATTTTTGTTTTAGTAATTTTTGTTGTGTTGTATTTGACAGTGTTGGGGTAACGCCATTACAAGTAACATAATCTGATTTCTTTTCAAGCAACTAGTAAATTAAAGCATTACTTTTAAATTTACAAGGAAATATCAGAGTTACTTTTTCAGATAAGTAATGCCCCTGACTGGCAGCTCTCCTGTCCCTGTGTTAATACAAATTGGGAGGCGGTACGTGTGTGTATGGTACTATGTGTGGGGTGTGTGTGTATATGTGTGTGTGTGTGTGTGTGCATTTCCTGAAGCCTGAGGCGTATTCATTTCACTTTTGCTGTGAAAGGGCCTTTACAGTTGCCAAAATATAACTTGGGTTTTTTGTTATTTAAAAACAAATGTGACCCTGGAGCACAAAACCAGTCTTAAGTCGCTGGAGTATATTTGAAAGCAATAGCCAACAACACATGTATGGGTCAAAATTATAAATTTTTCTTTTATGCAAAATCATTGATATTAGATCACTGTTTCCATTAAGATATTTTGTAATGTATTACCATAAATATATTAAAACTTCACTTTGATTAGTAATATGCATTGCTAAGCACTTCATTTGGACAACTTTAAAGGCGATTTTCGCTGTATTCTGATTTTTTTTGCACCCTCAGATTCCAGATTTCTAATATTTGTATCTCAGCCAAATATTGTCATATCCTAACAGTCAATTTCAATTTTTTACAAATTGACACTTAAGGCTGTTGTGTGGTCCAGGGTCACAAATAAGCAAGCCCAGCCCAGATGACAAAATGTAACACAAAAGTAACACAAAGTATGACTCTTCATAAAAGTTACTTTAACGAGTTACTTTTTTATTGAGTAACAGTATATTGAAATGCATAAGTGTTTTTCTTCAGCAATGGTTTTTGAAAACTGCACAGTTTCCAGAATGATGACCAGATGCATCATTTCACTTCAAAAACCCAACAGACAGACATTGAAGGAGAAACCAGAGTCATAGAGATCAGAACACCAAGAACCCACCTAGAAACGGCTAAGAGCACCCTAGCAACCACCCATAGCACTGTAGCATCATAGTAGTGAGATGTTATGTGTTAATGTTAATTAATGCACTGTTATTCTATATTCCTCCTTCTATTATTAGTCGAGTTCTTACTGCAAATAACTCTGGCCTTTTTCTGTTTATTCTCATTAATTTCCCTCTGACATTAAATCTTGGACTGGTGAAGCCCTGGCTCTGGACTGTAGGACACTGGCCAAACTCTCTAAGCAGTTCTGTGTGTGTGTGTTTTCAATCCGGAGTGTGATTATCCATCAGCACTTATTTCCCCGTCGCATGGATTCTGAGGTGTTTTTATAACTCAGGAGTCCAGTCCAGCAAGCAACAGAACCATCTGCTCCGTCCTCTTGGCTGGACGCACCTATAATCAGTGTAGCGTGAGGTCTGTTGGTAATTGAGCCATCGAATGTGCCAGGAAGTGACATCATCATCATCATCATCATCGAGCACACTGGGTTCACGGGTGTCCATCTGCAGGAGGTTATCAGAGGTCAGTGAGTATCTTTATTTTTGTAGATCAATACAATATGTAAATTTTTTTGTAATCTGCGTGGTCACCGATCTCTAAATGCTTCTGTAGGAAAGACAAATGTCATGCTTCTTCTGTAAAACCGAAAGTGTTTCTCCAAGACAGCAGTGACGGAGAACAAACGAAGTCTCCGATGTTTCTCTTGAGAAACACATCTTAATTATTGCACACGTGTCTCCAGATGAGATTTGATCCTGTGCTTAACACTTAACAATAAGCTTTCATTAGTTCATGTTAGCTCATTAGTGCATTAACACTAACAATGGGTAATACATTCGTTACTGTATTTAATTATCGTCGTTAACATTAGCTAAAGATACAACTGGTCATTGTTCATATTCAGCTCAGAACCATTAAATAACATTAACAGATACAACTTTTGATTTTAATAATGCGATAGGAAATATTGAAATTTACACGAAGTAAGATTAATAAATGTGTTAGAATATTTTTCATTGTTACTTCATGTACATGTTATTATTAATTTGTCTTTCTTTTTTTATTTATTTGAGACAAAATTGATACTTCAAGGAAAAATGAGAGAGAACCAGAGATATTACACTAAAATTAAAAACCATCACCAATAAATCATAAATAGACAAACAAACAAACCTGGAATCAAGTACATTTGAACTGAAATAAAATATGCAACATGTAAACATTTAATTTTAGATAGTTGACAAGGCAACATGTCTCATTTTCATTTAATTCATTAATAAATAATTAAATACAAATTAATAATGACAAACTAAAAAAAACTATAGACATTAAAAATGAAGGATTTTTTTTAAGTTGTAAAAGGATTTATTGGAGTATGTTGTACAAGAAAGTATTATTTCAGTCTTTTTTATGTTTATTTTCGTGTATTGCCATTTCTTTGTAATTATTTATGAAAATTCATAGTGGAAAAATCTAATTCAATAATTTCATTCATTTTTTTAGTGTTAAAACTCCTGTGGAACTAAACTTTGTATTTCACTCAGAAGCTCTGCAGGAATCTATCAGACAGGCAGCCCATAATATGTAAGACGGATGTAAGTGTGCATTAATTAGATAAGTGTGTAAGAAGAGATGATACATGATTTATTTGGTGCTGCTGATGAATCACGACTGATCTGTAATTAAAACTCCTGCACTCTTTTACAGTAACTGTTTGTGTTCTGTTGGGTTTTAAGAGCATGTGCAGCAATCTAAATCAGGGGTTTCTCTCTCACACACACACACACACCACACACACACACACACACACACACACACACGCACACACACACACACACACACACA
>QVTF01006963.1:17500-20000 GCA_003573665.1 Oxygymnocypris stewartii | reverse complement strand
GACACATGCTGGGTTAAATACGACCCGTGCTGGGTAAATATTGGACACATGCTGGGTTAAATACAACCCGTGCTGGGTAAATATTGGCCACATGCTGGGTTGAATACGACCTGTGCTGGGTAAATATTGGACACATGCTGGGTTGAATACGACCCAGTGCTGGGTAAATATTGGACACATGCTGGTGAATACGACCAGTGCTGGGTAAATATTGGACACATGCTGGGTTAATACGACCCGTGCTGGGTAAATATTGGACACATGCTGGGTTGAATACGACCCGTGCTGGGTAAATATTGGCCACATGCTGGGTTAAATACGACCCGTGCTGGGTAAATATTGGACACATGCTGGGTTAAATACGACCCGTGCTGGGTAAATATTGGACACATGCTGGGTTGAATACGACCCGTGCTGGGTAAATATTGGACACATGCTGGGTTGAATACGACCCGTGCTGGTAAATATTGGACACATGCTGGGTTGAATAGACCCGCTGGGTAAATATTGGACACATGCTGGGTTAAATACGACCCGTGCTGGGTAAATATTGGACACATGCTGGGTTGAATACGACCCGTGCTGGGTCGATATTGGACACATGCTGGGTTGTTTTCACAACAGTTGGTTAAATGTGTAACCCAACCTTCTGAGCAGTAACCCAACCGCTGGGTCAAAACAACTCGATCGCTGGGTTCATCATATTTTACCCAGCGCTGGGTTGTTTGACCCAGCATTTTTAGAATGTATATATTCAGCAAAAATACATAAATACTTCAAATGACTGTTAAAAAGGAAGCTTAACTACACTTTACTGAGCTTAATTATAATTACCAAAAATAAAATAAAAATAAATTAAAGCTAATTAGAAATATATATATAAAAAAATGGACAAAAGCACAAGCAGTGTTGTTAATGTTAACTAAAACTATCAAAAATAACCAACATAACAAACAAACAATTAAATAAATACATTTTAACCAATCAAATAAGATTAAACATGTTGTTTTGGCAACTAACTGGAAAAAACAAACAAACAAACAAAACAAAACAATTCCTGACATTCCTGAAACTAAAATAAATGACAGCTAAAAATAAATATATATATATAAGCACATAAAATTACTGAAATCAAAATAAACTAACAATATAAAACTAAAAGCTAAACTAAATGATGAATAAATACAACAATGGTATATAAATAATACTAATGCATCAATAAATATTATAATTAATACATTAAAATTTTATATTTAGATATTTATTTTCATGTTTTAGACAGAAGTCTCTTCTGCTCACAAAAAACTGAATTTATTCGATAAAAAATACAGTAAAAATAGTAGCACTGTGAAATGTTTTTACAATTATGTGTTTAAATATAAAAACAAAAGCTATTTAAAACTAAGAATGAACATTATAAGGCTTCATAAATCATACTAAAACAGCACTGACCAGGAGAACAACACCTGTGTTTGAGTCTCAGAGGATAACAACGCTGAACGTGACGAGGTGATCCGTGTAATGAAAAGACAAAGACAAAGATCGAGCACTTCATCAGCTCTCGTTAAGCTCTTTTCTTACATGTTAAAAATGTATAAGGTAGAAAGCTGCTCCATTACACTTGCCGAAAGAAAATCAATTTCACAGACGGATTGAAAGGTGGCGTGATCCTTCATCACACCGAGGCGCAGATTAACTTGACTTTATAAACCGTCACTGATGAAGAAGCACCGCGCTCCTCTCGGACCCTTAAACTAATCAATCCGTTCACAGCTGGCTTTATTTCATTTACAGCAGGGAGATCAGAGATGAAGAAAATGAAATAAAAGTACACGTGAAGCACTATAAATCAGCACCCGATGAGCAAAATCGATCATTTTTCCTCAGAATCATCATTTTAAGAGTATTTGTGCATAAAGCATCATCCATATATTTGATTTGGATTTGAAGTTACTACAAATATAGACGCATACAACATCAACATATGAAGATTCTACAACAAATGTTCATGAATTATTTATTTTATGTCTCTGGACATATACAAAAAAAAAATATATTAATATAAATTTCACTTATTGGTACATTTAGATATCTTCCAACCTCAAAAATGTGTTAATATTGGTCAAAAGTTTGGAATATTTCGATTTTTTTGCTCCTCAAGCATGCATTTATTATTGCATTAAAATATTAAAATATTATTACAACTTAAATAAGTGTTTACTATGTGAATCTATATAAAAATGTTATGTATTTCTGTGATGCACAGCTGAATTTTTGTCATCATTACTCCAGTCTTCAGTGTCACATGATTCTTCAGAAATCATTATAATATGCTGCTCAAGAAACATTTCTGATTATTAGCACTAATGATATTAAGGTGAAATATAAGGTGATATATTTTATCATCAAGCATGCATTAAATTGATGAAAGTACTTCATAAAAGTGCCAGTAAAAACAATTATAATGTTACAAAAGATTTCTATTTCAAATAAATGCTGT
>QVTF01006963.1:0-12500 GCA_003573665.1 Oxygymnocypris stewartii | reverse complement strand
TTACATAATATACTATTATGCTCTAATATATTTTAATAGCTAGAAAACTGCTCTTTGTGAGTGCAATTGTTATAAAATGGCTTATAAAAATTTACAATTAAATAAATTTAAATGTAATATTTAAATTTTTTATATAATATTTATTTTAAATTATAATTACATATTCACTAATATATTCAATAATATCAAAATATTTTCTATATTTCCAATAGAAAAGTTATTTTAAAATTGGAATCATGTATAAAATACAAAATATATTTTACGCTATTAAATGAGTATAAATCACATATAAATATGAGTTTATTAATTTTGGAAGTGTCTTCATTGCTGTCATCCGTCTGAAAGATTAGAAAGATGATTGCCATTTTAAAAGCCAGATTTCTACTAATGCAACATCTCAAGGTGTGACGTGATTAATACGCATCATAAATAATGCAACGCTGATTTCACAGAACTTTAGTTGTTTGTAACACAATCAGCGTTTGGCGCTCGTGTACTCGTCTCCTGAAGCGGTTGTATTTTCTCCAGGTATCAGTGACGTCTCAGTGTCATACGACCAGTGTTGAGGGTTGAGAGTTACTTTTTCCTCATTTATTGACTGAGAGCGCCGTGTGAACATGATCTTACTGTAGATCTAATCTAGACTAAATATGAACGTGTATTAATTCATCCCACTCGAAAAAACAGATTCAGTATTCATCAAAATGAATTAAAACTCAGAATATGATGCAATAATTAAATATGTTAAACAACACAAATATATCTAATCTCATTTTATTAACCGATGTGTTTGCTGCTGACCTTTGATGATCAGTTCAATCATACTAATAAGCACAAATTACTTTAGATAAACTAATAATTGTTTTAATCACTGAAGAGTGTTGAACTTCTCCTGTGTTCTTCTGTACAGACGTGATTTACTCGTCCTTCAGTCTGAGGTTTATTCATTACACTTTATGATGTGAAAGGCTTTTATATTTGCTATAAATATAACTTATTATATTAAAAACAAACAATCAAGCCCTGCTCATATTTAAAAAGTAACGCGCAAAAGTAATGTAACGCATTACTTTCCATAACAAGTAACTAAGTAACGTAATTAGATACTTTTTTTAGAGAGTAACGCAATATTGTAACGCATTGCTTTTAAAAGTAACTTTCCCCGACACTGCATACGCCACTAATTCATCTGTGACCACACAGATTATCTTCAGACTCACTTAACAAGCCGCGGTGGCACATCTCTGGCACGTGCTCGGGCTGGTTCTGCTCCAAACATCCCCGGCTCAGCTAACTACATCAGGAACGCTCTACATACAGCCCAGAAAGAGCACATGTGAAGCGGCTCACATCTGACTCCAAGCTAATGACGCAGTCCTCTGATAAGCATGCAAATGCATCGCACAAATCAAGAACAATATCATCTATTTTTAATTAGTTCATTAACATTTCCCTTACATAACCAACCGTCATGAACACATTTTTTTGCATTTGTCACAATGCATTTATAGATAATCTTCTCCACACACACACACTACATAGACAACATGTATAGATACAGTGCTCCCAGTTTGGCTTTCTACTTCTTTAGATAACTGCAGTGAACTTGCATGTCGATTTTCTTCAACCCTTCTCATCAGAAGACGCTCCTGACGAGGTTTTGGGTAACTTCCGTGGACGACCTGGACGTCTCTGTGAGATATATTTTTTAAATGTTTGTACCACTTTTGCTACAGTATTCTGACTGATAAGTAAAGCTTTGCTGATCTTCTTGTAGCCTTCACCTTTCTTGTGTAAAGAAATTATTTTCTTTCTCAGGTCTTGTGACATTTCTCTTCCATGTGGTGCCATTGCTGACAGCATGAAATGGGAAGGGGTTCTCTTTAAGTAACACCCTTTTATAGTACTGTCAACTGTGTAATGAATTATTAGACTCACCTGTGGTTGAATTCTTGTTAGAGGTCTGCTACCCGACCCGAACCCGCGGGTGCCGAAATACTTTCGGGTTCGGGTCGGGTTTCGGGTCAATGTTTAATGGATAGCTTCGGGCTCGGTCGGGTTGGGGGTGGTAGCTAAACCAAAACTATATGCAGAGGCTTCGCTGCTTTCATAGACGCACGCACACACATATCAGAGATCGCGCACAAACCAGCACTGGAAACTTTATTAGTAAAATAGCTTCGACAGGCTACTGACTCGCAAGTCACAACATTAGATTTATCTGCAATGAGGCGCAAAATCGCTGTTTTTGAAGTAACTAAGCCTCATTGCTTGTAGAGAGAGACGCGCAGAAGCAGGTTCACATGCACGCGCAACGTTTCCTCGTCTCTCTCTCTCTCTCTCACAAATAATGATTAATTCATTCAAATAAATACAATCTTATTTAAGATCTTATGTCTGATTTAAAGTAGACAGAATGCTAACGAGCCTTAACTGACAAAAAATGACCATAATTTTGCACGGTCCATCATCTTCTTGTCCATACAAAATTCATAAACTCGGCAGAATGTATGCGACCGCTGCACCTGATGTTCACAAACTTTCATAACTGGTAAATGTTTGTGAAATGGCAGAGCCTTGATTAATCCGTTTCTTTGCATGTAATCGTGAAATGCAACCTTTTTCCTTTTTTTTTAGTTGGCTATTCGTGGGAGGGGGGGGGATTTCGGGTCGCGTTCGGGCTCTAAATTGAACTGTGCCGCTCGGGTCGGGTCGGGTCGGGTTGGGTCAGACGATCTTGGGTACGGGCCGGGTTCGGGCTTCAGTTTTGAGCCCGTGCAGACCTCTAATTCTTGTTAAATTAGAAATTATTTTCTTGTGACATTTCTCTTCCATGTGGTGCCATTGCTGACAGCATGAAATGGGAAGGGGTTTTCTTTAAGAAACACCCTTTTATAGTCAACTGTCAACTGTGTAATGAATAATTAGACTCACCTGTGGTTGAATTCTTGTTAAATTAGACATTTGTAGTCTAAAATGTAGCTTTGCTCCAGAGACTTTCAGTGGGGTGTACTAATTTTTGCATCACCCTAATTTGAGTAAAACTGAAAATGTTGTTCTTTAAGTTATATTATTAACCGTACTTTCATGTTGTACAGATGTTATATTAAACTTAGTCGTGTAAACATTTTGGAAATGTTTTTTGTGTTCATTGAGATATTGTTTAAAATGTTACTTTTCAAAGGGGGTGTACTCATTTACGCTGAGCACTGTACATTAAACAACTATTTCCACTATGTGTGGCACTGTATCACACTAAGCATTAAAAACACACTAATCAACCACTAATCAGCATATTTAAATTATTAGGGCTCGTCAGACAACATCATTGTAGGTCTTGTGACATTACATTTAGATATTTTTTAAATACTATAGCAGTATTATTTTAGCTATTTTATTAGTTTTTGTTAATATTTCAAATTAGATAACATTTATATTCTTAATTTTAAAGTTATCAAATTAATTACGTTATTTAAAGTTATTTAAGCCATTTTAATGGCAATGCTACAGTATCAATGCCATTTAGCATCGAGATACTATATATATAGTTAGTTTTAATTTATATATATATATATATATATCTTTTTTTTTGTGTATGTTAATTGCTATTATTAAGTAATGTTATATGTTTTTTTTTGATTTAGTTATTGTAGTACTTCACCTTCATAATTATGATTTGTGGCATTAATGACAAACTGTAAACATTCAAACAGTAAATTATTTTAGTTTAAAAAATTCCCGTGTATAAAATATAAAATTACTGAAACTCTAGAAATCTCATTTTTATTAGGTTTTTTGTCCATAATAATTTTTTTTGTCTGGTAATTGTATAGCTTTAGCATTTATTTAGTTATTTAATGTTTCATGTTTTGTGCTTAAACGAAACTATCGAAAATGAGAAATCTTAACAGCTGAAGTTAAAATAAAAATATATATTTTTATTTCATTTTATTCAGGAAATGTTGGTTTTATTTTTAAGCAGAATAAATAAATATATTGTGACTCAATGTTTTTTATGGTTTTAGTTGAACTCAATAATAACAACCCTGTGTGGTATTTATAATGTAAGTGACAGACACTGATGCTAATTATTAAATTCTTCTGCTATCTGAACGAGATCAAGGTTCAAGGTTCTTTTATTCGTCACATACTCAATTATGCAGGATATAATCATTAGTGAAATGTAAAGATGTTCATATGTTTGGGTTTTAAACAGCTTGTTGGCATTGACAGGACACAAAGGTCCTTTGCTAAGGATAGCATTAGCGAGCGCTCGGCTAAGGCTGTTTATCTGCTAACACTTATCTAAGAATACTTGATCCCATCTGGGATTCATATGTAATGCTGCGTGTGAAAAGCGTGGACGTGTCTTGATGCTCGGTCCTTTGAGACGGTGAATGATGAATACATGCCAGCTCTCTAACGTTAGCATGTCAGCGGTTAACACACTCGAGCTAAGAGCAGAATACAAACATGTTTACATAGCATCTATAAACCTACAGAAGATGCGAGGTCTTGATGAAGACGTCAGTTTTATTGCATTCGAACAGACTTGACTTTAAAGATCTACTTTCATTTTAAACCTATCAAACTTATCTCAAGCTTTTCCATGAATCTGCTGAAGAAATATGATTTCTGACATCTTGTTTTTACCAGCAAAATACACTTCTTGATTCTAACATATGGCTTGCTAACAAGAAGCTATTTAAAAGCCTGTCTTTTTTATGCCAAATTATAAAAAGCTCATCTCTTCTAATGCGGAAACATACCTCTGCATCGCTGTAGATGAGCGGCATATGTTTTTCATATGGCTTTTATAGCTGTTGGAAATTAAATTCTCATTAATAGAATCATTAACACTTGACTGAGCCTTCATTTGTCTGTGTCTGCTGGAATAATAACGAGTGTTTAGTAATAAAGCATTATGCAGTACTGTTATATTATTTAAATGCTCTGGAATACTGGATTCTGATTGGTGGAGCACTAAACTGTAACCTGAAAAATCGATTTTCTCTTTCTTCTCACATAATAAAATAATTTCAGCTCAAATCAATATTTCATATCCAATTATTTATTATTTGGGAAGGAGCCGTGTGGTAAAAAAGAAAACAGTCATGATTTCAGCATTCATTTCCATCATGTAGTATTATTACATTAAATATTAAAGACAACATCATTTCTTAAAGTAAATACATTAGCTACCCATTCTCTTATAGAAAATATAAAATTACATAACCTCAGTTGTTTTAAAATGCACGTGTACTGTATTACATGCTCCGAAGTAGCAAATTACATTTGAATGAATTATGTTGAATGCTGCAAATAAACCGAAACAATATTTAATTAATTTCTGTATACTCCAAATGACTAATAAAAATGTATTGCATGCTCCTTCTAAACAAACAAAAACATATATATATATATATGAATAATGTTGCATCTACCTAATTAACAAAAAAATATTAATAATTAACCAATCATAATTGGTATGAATTTTATTGCATGTTCTAAATTAACAAAACATAATTGAATTAAATTGTTGCATGCTCCTTCTAAACAAAAATATCTATATCTATATATGAGTAATGTTGTATCCACCTAATTAACATCAAATAGTTATTAATAATTAACCAATCATAATGTAATGCATTTTGTTGCATGTTCTAAATTAACAAAAAAATTTTAATAAATTGGTGTTGCATGCTCCAAAATAAAAAACGAACAAACAAACAAATAAATAATTTAATGAATTGTGTTGCATACTTCAAATTAACAAAAAATAATTGAATGAATTACATAGCATTACACAGCTAATGTAAAACATTATTAAATTAACAAACCTGCAACAAAATGAAGCTTTGCCAAAACTCCCAATGTCCCTTTAGATTCCTTCGATGCAGTCCAAGCACGCTGAAAAGCTGTTTATGGACCGCTTTCTATTTCTGGGCGTCAGCTAGGATTATTAGCTCAGAGCTATTGAACTGCATTGCACACTCGTCAATGAGATTAGTCTCGATTTTATGTCAAGAGTACAGTGGACCAAAGTGTGGTAAAAGTTCTCTGTGAACACTGAAGATGGAACGAAGCAAGAGAAGAAAGCCTGACTAAACAACAAGAAAGGAGAACAGTATAGAGTAAGTACAACTAGAGTCCTCACCGTAAAAACACAAATCCAGCTGAACGCAGTGTTTCCCACACATAGACTTTACCTGGACGGATCTCATACATTCTTTATCCGCCCGAGATAATGAAACCATCCGCGATCGATTAACTATTGGACACGTTTCGTCACCTCGCCCTACACGTCTCGTACGGCTCGTTCTGTGTGCTCGAGAACCGTCGACTCTCCCACAGACAACCTCCAGTGTTTCCCATACGTTCATTTATATGTGCGGGCCGCAACGATATCCACCCCCCGCTGCCATCAGCTCCCGCGTCTCTCACACACGGAGCGCGACTTTAGCACAATATTTAGCAACTTTCCAGAACATTCTGGTGGCTTTTTTCCATAACAGGTGCATACTGATGACAAACCTAGCAACTTTTTGGAAAGAAAACCTTAGCTATCGTCTCCAGAGCGCGAGGTCTGACTCTCCCGGCGTCTGTTCTGAGCAGCGAGCGGCAGAGAAACAGCACTTTCAGCTGACCGCAGTCGCTCGTCGACAGTAAATCATTTACAAAACAGCGTTTCCAAGCACATGTCGCTTACTGAGTGTTTTGGACTAGAGATCGACCGATATATCGGGTAACCGATATTTTTCCCGATTTTTAAGCATTTTACCATAATCGGTTATGAAAAACAAAAAAACGGTTTAAATTTTTTTTTTTTTTTGTTTATATATCATAATTATACAGAGTATAACCAGCAGTGAAATTTTGTTCTCTGCATTTGACCCATCCAAGTGCACACACACTTGGAGCAGTGGACCACACACACACACACACACACACTTGGAGCAGTGGACACACCACCACACACACACACACATCTGGAGCAGTGGACACACACACACACACACCTGGAGCAGTGGACACACACACACTTGGAGCAGTGGACACACACACACACACACCTGGAGCAGTGGACACACACACACACACACACACACACACACACTTGGAGCAGTGGACACACACACACACACACCTGGAGCAGTGGACACACACACACACACACTGTTCACTCAGGAGAAGCTCCAGCACGACCACACATGTAACTTTATACAAGATTCACTCGTTTGAAACACACTAAACTATATTAACATTTACTATAGAACCATTATTTCACCAATAAACATCTAAATAAATACATCTCTATCTAAATTAATTATTTATTATCTCCGCAAGCGATCGCAGTTTGAGTAGTTCTGTGTAAATAGATAAACCGCGCTGTCAGCAGTTTTCATAATTTAGACAAAAATATTTTAATAATTCTGATAAAACAGTTAAGAAATGCAATAAAATACGATGTTTTGTTTGTTATAGCTTATTTCAATATTCCAGAGGATATTATTCAGTGAATTATTCTTCACTCTTTAGTCTATTAAACAGATTATAAACCTAAAACTGTAGTTTAAAATGAATTTATGACTTCTGTCCCTTTATTTTCTCATTTGAACACATTAAACATTATTTTTGCTTATTGTTAATATCAGTGTTGTTGATGATGCTTTTTATAAATAGAATGTTATATTGTTGTAATTTGAAGAATACATTTTACATGAAAGAATGTTAATTTTCAGCAGTTGTTTGTTGTTGTTTAAGACGACTTGAAAGCAAAGAATGGACTTCAGTTATTTATTTACTTTATAACAGTAAATAAATATCGGTTCTGAATATCGGTTATCGGGTACATAAACATGCAAATAATCTGCATCGGGTATCGGTTATAAAAATCAATATCGGTCGATAACTAGTTTGGACCTTTAAATATGAACATAATTCGTCTGATAATATGCGCATAGTTTGCTACTCAGGCGCAGGCAGTGCGCTGAATGAGACATAAACAGTAATATAGCCAAAACCACCGCATATAGTCACTTTTTAGTGTAAGTTAGATGTATATTGATTTTATCAGACAATGTCAGATTATAAATCAGGAGTATAGTGAAAATTGATCCTGGTTAACATGCAGTATTGAGGGTCGTATTATCTTATACTGTTATTGTAGACAACATGAAAATATCATGAGAACAGTTTTTATGGGATTCAGTTGTATTGCAGTATGTGTCAGTCTATAGAGTAGAACAGATCTGAAGAGCCAAAACTCGTCTGAAAGCAAACTTGACGCAATGACGTCATGCATATGCAAATTAATGTGACGTCACCTGCCCCACAAGTCTCACACAATCCTGTGAGAAACACTGTGACGCTATGAACTGCTGGCACTTTCACTGGCTGACTGAAACATGGTCAGCGCCGATATAGTTACAATTAAAATGGCCACCTTCTGCTGACAGTGTTAAACATGCCTTTTAACTGGTTATTTCGCCTATAGACAAGTAGCCATCTCTCACGGGTAATGGTTCGGAAAACTAGACGTCTTTAAAAGGGTCTCGGGAATAAGTCTGTCTTCCTCTTTGTCTCATGGACACGCTCAGTATCGGATCTATTTCCCGTCCTTGGCCCATCTTTGGACGCTGGTTAGCACTCCATTTAAAAGCTCCTTCCTCTGAGTCCTGGCAGCCTGTCCGATATTGAAGCCTGAAGTTGACCCTAATTAGCTCATCTTGATTGCTCATTTGCAAAGCGTAATTAGAATTTAATTAACATTCAGCTAGCATCAAACCAGCCTCACAAACCAGTGCTGGACCCATTGAGATGCTCTTCTGGGTGCATTATCTGATATACGGGCTTCAACAGCACTACAGCATCTGAACGGAGCAAACAGACGCAGAACTGCAAATGTGATAAAAAGTACTATAAAAAATGAAGAAGAAACCCAAGAAACACCTATAGCAGTTGCTGAATAAACAGAAGAGGCTTTCATAGATTCAACATGACTAATAAACACACGACTAAGACAAGATATCGTTTATCTAAGTTCTTATTTTATCATTTTCATTATAATAAAGTTATATTTATAATGCAATGCCTTTATCACTGCTTAGAATTCTATGAAATGTTAGCATGCCTTATTCTGTGTAAGAAACCACATCATCTCACAGGATTTATTTCAAACACTAGACTGACGTTAAGAAGTGAGTTTGGAGTAAAAAAATGTTATTAAATGTGGTATTTTCACATGCTTTCAGGTGGAGTAGCATTAGTACACAGAGCCGTAGTTCACTGAGAAGCTACGCAAACAGCTGCCATTATTGCAAACGATTTCGTCGATTTCAATCCCGCAATAATATTGTCTGCGATTTGTTTTGCGTAACCTGTCAGTGAACTACAGCTCTGTGTAGTAAATGCTGCTCAATCTTAAAGCACGTGATGGAGATTTACTACGGATTACAGAACCGTCTTTACTGACAAAATGTGCATGACTATCGCATTTGGTTTAATCGTGCAGCCCTAACAGACAGACAGACAGACAGACAGGCAAACAGAACGACATACAGACTGAACGACAGACAGACAGACATACAAACAGAACGACAGACAGACAGACAGACAGAATGACAGACAGAACGACAGACAGACAGACAGACAGACAGACAGACAGACAGGCAAACAGACAGACAGACAGACAGACAGACAGACAGACAGACAGACAGACAAACAGAATGACAGACAGACAGACAGACATACAGACAGACAGACAGACTGAACGACAGACTGAACGACCGACAGACAGACAGACAGACAGACAGACAGACAGACAGACAGACAGACAAACAGAATGACAGACAGAACGACAGACAGACAAACAGAACGACAGACAGACAGACAGACAGACAGACAGACAGACAGACAGACAGACAGACAGACAGACAGACAGACATACAGACAGACAGACAGACTGAACGACAGACAGACAGACAGACAGACAGACAGACAGATAGATAGATGATAGATAGGATAGATAGATTAGATCGATAGCTAGATAGATAGATAGATAGATAGATAGATAGATAGATAGATAGATAGATAGACAGACAGATCTACAGCTCGTCCGTCTGCTGCTATAGCTGTAAACTCAAGCTGGTCCTCCATCATCTGGATGTGGTACAACACCTCACAACTTCTCTTCCACTGCTGGTCATCCGACGGTGGAAATGTGTCATGCTCTTCTCTGGCAGCCTTTCTGTGACACGCTTTAATCAATAATGCATCACAATTTCCAGCTTATAGCAACAGACTCATGGATGCGTTAAAGTGGACCGGACTGACGCTAAATTTTGTGACATAATAAGCTCTTGACATTTAAATTCTCTCTTGCAAGAACCCCCGACGGGAGAAAACCGCTTCAGTGAGCTGCTGAAAAACCTGTTTTCACCTTGTGATGCCGGGCCACTTCAGACCTGCCTCTAAAGTCACCCGGGCGCGAAAGTCTTGCTCCGAGCTCAGTAGAGCTGATAGCGGATGATAGCGGCTTGCCATCATGACCATTTAAGGGTTGTTCTTAATGCAGATGTCCCCAGATAAACCTGTGTCAGATCAGGTCTCGAGAGAAAATCCACTCATTTTGTCATCAGTTACTTTCCTGAAATGACTTTATTCTGTTAAACATGACTGAAGATATTTGTTCAGTCTCCAATGTTCTTGAAAAAAATATAATTTTATGTTTTGCAGAATAAAATAACCAATATAGGTTTGATGTAAATGATGACAGAATTGTCATTTTGAGTGAAATTTCCCTTTAAGACAACAATAAACCCTTTGATACGCTAAATTATCAATGATGACTGATATTTATATTTTATGTAAGTATTTGCTATACTGTTATAGTTTTTATCCATATAAATATCATCATCTGCAGCAAATTACATATTTTTTGCTCAGTTTGGGTCTCTGAATATTTTACTTCCCTCCATATTCTCACTATAATATTACATGAGCCATAAAAGCCTGATGGACCAAATAAAATACTCAACAAAAAAACATATGCAGACATTTTTGTTTTAGATTTATATATATATATATATATATATATATATATTCATAGATTTTTCTGACTATTATTTCATACATGAGGATTTACAGTGTTAAATATCACTTCTGTCTCCAGAAAAGGGGGCTTTTATTTTGCATTTTCCAGTTTTCTCTGGATTCAACATTTCTAAGAGCAAATTACTGACATCACCTATTCTACTTCTGTAATGTGACGTATTTTAGAGTCAAACAGATATCTAATGAATAAAACTATGCAGAGTGGGACTTGATGTAGACATTTGGGGGGGGGGCGATATGACCAAAATCTTTTATCATGATATGACACATTTTATATCACGATAACAATATGTATCATGATATAGTGATTTTTTTTCTTTTAATTTTTTTATTATTATATTAAAATCTTTGATATCATATAATTTTCATAATCCTTGTCACCAATGTCAATATCAAACTAATACAAGCCTAAAGAGAAAAACTCAACCTCACTGAAGATAAATAAACAGTCAGTGATGAAATAAGGATAAGAAACTAATTGCAAGCAATAGAACAAAATCTACAATAAATAAGAAACGCTACATTGTGTAAATTAATTAATCTTCACTGTGTTAATTATATCTATCTATCTATGATAGATATAATTAACACGAGTGTTATGTATAGATTCTATACATATTATAAATATATCATTATTATTGTTATTTTGTATTTATTCTGATTAAAGTTACAAAAGTGATTTAGTCGAGCAGTGAGAGATGTTCTAGCGGTGTGCTGTGATTAATATGAACTAATATTGGAACGCTTCCCCTTTAAGAGTGAAGTCCGGATCTAATACACTGTTACATTGTGTTTTCTCTTTCTGCCGTTTACTCTCTCTTAAGACCTAAATCACTGTGTTAACGAGGATACTTGCAAAGACGGGGATTCTGACGCATATAAGTGTGTTTATGTAATTGTTCAAAGTCGGCGGAAAAGAAAAAGCGCTCCTCTCACAGAGAAAGAGACGGTGCACGCATATAACTCTGCTGTTTGAGTTTCAACGGCTTAAAATCGGTTGTTTTAAAACTGCAGTGCTTAAAAACGCGTGACCGTGTTACAGATGTAGTCCCTCGTTTAGTAACGAGCTCCTCGTTATGTCCTGGCTGGTCGTTCTCCGCCTGCTTCTGTCAAATGATGAAAAGGTTTTACCGTAAACTATGTATTTTGCGACACCACGAAATAAACGATAGCACATAATATGAAACGATAGACTTCTTATTTCGTCCATCCGATATATATATCGTCCTAGACCCTTGTGAATCAACATTGTTTTATTTAGAATAACCTGCACTGATGAATCGTTCACAATAAGATCAGGAAGACGTTTTAAGAAACCATCGCAACACACATTATCATGCGCGAGCCATGATGAGATTTATCTGCAATGCTTTCAGAGCTCATGT
>QVTF01006962.1:17500-26647 GCA_003573665.1 Oxygymnocypris stewartii | reverse complement strand
GCTCTATGAATTCAATAATGACCAAAGTCCAAACTCACTATGTTTAAAACCAAATAGCACCGAGAGGTTGGGACCTGCAAACTCGGTCCGTTTTGCATTTGGACTGCATGGCATCACCTTCTGTTGTGCTGCTCTCCGGGCAATAATGGCACGGGAACACTTTGTAGTCTGATCGTCTTTGCTTTGTGAAAAATTTACATTTTGTCATCATTTACGCTCTCCAGTCCCATATTATTGTCTTCCTTTAAGGACTAGCTTAAGCTAAAAACTTAGTTTTTCATGAATAAATAAAGAAGTGCATGGTGATTTATACAGCATTATATTAATATAAAATTAAACTTAAAGGGGTAGTTCACCCCAATATGATGACGACCAAAGTGTTTTGGTTTCCTGGATTTATATTTTAAAGGGGTCACATGTTTCTGATGTCTTTAGAGTGTTACAAGCTGTGACCCTGGAGCACAAAACCAGTCATAAGGCTAATTTTGAATTGAATAAACGAGCTTTCCATTGATGTATGGTTTGGACATATTTGAAAATCTGGAATCTGAGGGTGCAAAAAAACTAAATATTGAGAAAATCATCTTTAAATTTGTTCAAATGAAGTTCTTAGCAATGCATTTTACTAATAACAAATTAAGGAAATATCTTTCTGGAGCATGATCTTAATATCCTAATGATTTTTGGCATAATAGAAAAAAATTATAATTTTAACCCATACAATGTATTGTTGGCTATTCCTACAAGTATGCTGCTTATGACTGCTTTGTGCTCCAGGGACACATATAAAATCTATAAGTCTCCTCCTATAACACCTCATTCAAACACGCCCCACAAATCTACATCAATGTTGGAAGATTTGCATAACTCCGCCCACATGTTAACGCAAAGAAAGAAGGCTTAACTTTATTCTCACTGACTGTAGTCTTGTTGTCGTGTGTTTCCAAATATGGTAAGGGACGTCATATTTCCATCACACGCTTCGGCCAATCACAGCGCACTGGATAGCTGGCCAATCAGAGCACAGTGTGCTTTTCAGAACGATGCACTTTGCAGTGCTTGAAGTGGAAAAATAAAAATACACGCCCCACCCAACCCCCACTCCCTCCTTATTTAATTATTTATTGATTAATTGTTCAATTCAAACTAGTATAAGTCAAGCTGCAATACCAAACATGACCACAGGAGATGCCAAAGACCACTAAACCTCCCGCCTTTAATATACGACTCCATTCAGAATCACTAAACCTCCCGTCTTTAATATACGACTCCATTCAGAATCACTAAACCCCGCCTTTAATATACGACTCCTTCAGAATCACTAAACCTCCCGCCTTTAATATACGACTCCGTTCAGAATCACTAAACCTCCCGTCTTTAATATACGACTCCATTCAGAATCACTAAACCTCCCGCCTTTAATATACGACTCCGTTCAGAATCACTCAACCTCCCGCCTTTAATATACGACTCCATTCAGAATCACTAAACCTCCCGCCTTTAATATACGACTCCGTTCAGAATCACTAAACCTCCCGTCTTTAATATACGACTCCGTTCAGAATCACTAAACCACCCGCCTTTAATATACGACTCCATTCAGAATCACTAAACCTCCCGCCTTTAATATACGACTCCATTCAGAATCACTAAACCTCCCGTCTTTAATATACGACTCCATTCAGAATCACTAAACCTCCCGCCTTTAATATACGACTCCGTTCAGAATCACAACCTCCCGCCTTTAATATACGACTCCGTTCAGAATCACTAAACCTCCCGTCTTTAATATACGACTCCGTTCAGAATCACTAAACCCCCGTCTTTAATATACGACTCCATTCAGAATCACTAAACCTCCCGTCTTTAATATACGACTCCATTCAGAATCACTAAACCCCCGCCTTTAATATACGACTCCTTCAGAATCACTAAACCTCCCGCCTTTAATATACGACTCCATTCAGAATCACTAAACCTCCCGTCTTTAATATACGACTCCGTTCAGAATCACTAAACCTCCCGCCTTTAATATACGACTCCGTTCAGAATCACTCAACCTCCCGCCTTTAATATACGACTCCATTCAGAATCACTCAACCTCCCGCCTTTAATATACGACTCCGTTCAGAATCACTAAACCTCCCGCCTTTAATATACGACTCCGTTCAGAATCACTCAACCTCCCGCCTTTAATATACGACTCCGTTCAGAATCACTAAACCTCCCGCCTTTAATATACGACTCCGTTCAGAATCACTAAACCTCCCGTCTTTAATAACGACTCCATTCAGAATCACTCAACCTCCCGCCTTTAATATACGACTCCATTCAGAATCACTCAACCTCCCGCCTTTAATATACGACTCCGTTCAGAATCACTAAACCTCCGCCTTTAATATACGACTCCGTTCAGAATCACTAAACCTCCCGTCTTTAATAACGACTCCATTCAGAATCACTAACACCTCCCGCCTTTAATATACGACTCCATTCAGAATCACTCAACCTCCCGCCTTTAATATACGACTCCGTTCAGAATCACTCAACCTCCCGCCTTTAATATACGACTCCGTTCAGAATCACTAAACCTCCCGCCTTTAATATACGACTCCATTCAGAATCACTAAACCTCCCGTCTTTAATATACGACTCCGTTCAGAATCACTAAACCTCCCGCCTTTAATATACGACTCCGTTCAGAATCACTAAACCTCCCGTCTTAATATACGACTCCATTCAGAATCACTAAACCTCCCGTCTTTAATATACGACTCCATTCAGAATCACTAAACCTCCCGTCTTTAATATACGACTCCATTCAGAATCACTAAACCTCCCCCTTTAATATACGACTCCATTCAGAATCACTAAACCCCCGTCTTTAATATACGACTCCATTCAGAATCACTAAACCTCCCGCTTTAATATACGACTCCATTCAGAATCACTAAACCTCCCGTCTTTAATATACGACTCCGTTCAGAATCACTAAACCTCCCGTCTTTAATATACGACTCCATTCAGAATCACTAAACCTCCCGTCTTTAATATACGACTCCGTTCAGAATCACTAAACCTCCCGTCTTTAATATACGACTCCGTTCAGAATCACTAAACCTCCCGTCTTTAATATACGACTCCGTTCAGAATCACTAAACCTCCCGCCTTTAATATACGACTCCATTCAGAATCACTAAACCTCCGTCTTTAATATACGACTCCGTTCAGAATCACTAAACCTCCCGCCTTTAATATACGACTCCGTTCAGAATCACTAAACCACCCGCCTTTAATATACGACTCCATTCAGAATCACTAAACCTCCCGTCTTTAATATACGACTCCATTCAGAATCACTAAACCACCCGCCTTTAATATACGACTCCCTTCAGAATCACTAAACCTCCTCCCTCTTTAATATACGACTCCGTTCAGAATCACAAACCTCCCGCCTTTAATATACGACTCCATTCAGAATCACTAAACCTCCCGCCTTTAATATACGACTCCATTCAGAATCACTCAACCTCCCGTCTTTAATATACGACTCCGTTCAGAATCACTAAACCTCCCGCTTTAATATACGACTCCGTTCAGAATCACTAAACCCACCCCCCGTCTTTAATATACGACTCCGTTCAGAATCACTAATCACTCTAAACACTTTCGATTATCTGACGCGCAGCCAAGATGGCGACGGCCGGCTCCGCCCACTTTGAGCTTCTTTAGAAACCTACGGGTGGCACTACGTCCAATTATTTTACAGTCTATGGGCAGAGAGGAGCAACAATAATATACGGTATATGGAAAATAATGTGTTTTCTTAACCTTAAACCGCATAAACATACCAAAACACACAAATTATGTTCTTTTTAGCAACCTCATATGACCCCTTTAATTAGTATTTTTGTAGATGAGCCAAGACAACAGAGTGAGTAAATGGTGACAGAATTTAATGTTATTTTTGGGTGAACTATATATTTAAGATTCAAGAATGAAGAAAAATGATTTACAGTTCAGTCTTGCTTCCATTACATGACTTCAGAAGACTTGAAATACTTCACACGAATTGCGTGGACGATATTTATGCTGCTTATTAGTTTTTTTGGAGCTGGCAAGTTTACTTCGGCTTTCGCTGTATGAAAAACACTGAGGTAAATGATGACAAAATGGGCATTTTTGGCTGAACTACTTCACGTGCCCTCTTCATCTTGAGTGCAGTACAGAAAACACAAGCCAGCGTTCCAGCAGAGATCCAGATGAGGCGAGGATGAGGATGAGGATGGTTGATGTGTGTTTGTCAGAGGGACACAGCTTTACTTGCTCTTGACCGCAGCGGCCTTCTCGTCCTTGTTATTGTCCCCCTTTTCACTCTTAACACTCTTGCTGTCTGCCTTATTGCTATCGCTCTTCTTCTCCTTCTCTTTCTCATTCTCTTTCTCTTCCTTTGGGCTCTTCTTCTCTTCCTTTTCTTCTTCTTCTCGTCTGCTTTTTCCTTTTCCTTCTCATCCTCCTGTTCTTCTTCTTCCTCCTCCCCATCACCTCCTTCCTCCTGTTCTTCTCCTCCCTCGGCCTCCTCCTCCTCTTCTTCCTCTTCTTCCTCCTCCTCTTCCTCCTCTTCCTCAGGTTTGGCTCCGCCCCTCATCAGGGCATAAGTGCGGCTGGGTGTGTAAGAGTAGGCGGAGTGCAGCATGGCTCCGCCCACAGAGCTCAGACGGCATTCCTCACCTTCCAGCAGCTTCCTGTAGGGAACGACCATATAAGGGTAAAGATGGAACTCTCATAAGTGACAATAACACATGGAACTGATACGTGATGTCACAACCTTTATAGGAACGCTCACCTGGAGGGCAAAACGAGGCTTTGCTCCACTGACCACCGGCTCATTTTACACGGTTTACAATAACTAGTAATGCAGTAAAACGCTGATATTAAAAGGGGAGATTCAGAACACACCTTACTGATGATGCATACTTTGTATAGGCAAGCAGATAAACCCAGAATATAAACGTAACACAAAGTTTGACATTAAATGGTTTCCCATAGAAAACTGTTATACAGATTATGCATTACATTCATATTCCGGGCTCATCTGCTTGCCTATATATGACCCTGGAGACAGTCATAAGCAGCACAGGCATATTTGTAGCAATAGCCAACAATACATTGTATGGCTCAAAATTATAATTTTTCTGTTATGCCAAAAATCATTAGGATATTAAGATCATGTTCCATGAAGATATTTAGTAAATTTCCTATCATAAATATATCATTTTTGATTAGTAATATGCATTGAACTTAATTTGAACAACTTTAAAGATGATTTTCTCAATATTTTGATTTTTTTTCACCCTCAGATTCCAGATTTTCAAATATTGTCCTTTCATAACAAACCATGCATCAATGGAAATATTATTTATTCAGATTTTTAAAATGATCATATGACTGGTTTTGTGCTCCAGGGTCACATATAAAGTAAGCATAATCAATATTTTAATATCACTGTTTTAAGCACTTTAAATGTTTTGTCGTGTTGTTTAGTGATAGAAATATTGCGGCGGGTGCATATCATACAGATTGCAAATGGCCAAAACTTGCATTTTGTTCACATATTTTAGTTTGATTGTTTGATAGGTGATCTAAATATGTGCGGCTTGGAAACAGATTGTGGTGCAGTTTAATGGATGCTTTGCCCTCCAGGTCCTCGAGCCGGTCTCGTGACTGACCGCTACGAACGGCAGCAGTTCTGAGTCTGACCTGTAGGCTGCGATCTCGATGTCCAGCGCCATCTTGACGTTTAGCAGGTCCTGGTATTCACGCAGATGACGGGACATCTCACCTTTGGTGCTCCTCAGAGCAGATTCCAGCTGCTGAACAGTGTCCTAGACAAGAGACAACAAGGCCTTCTGAGAGCAAACCTTTGAACATGTCTTTTAATACAGGGGTCTAAATGATGAAAACTGTTATTTAAACCATTTTTTGCAAAAAACTGTGTTTTATATGCACGCACAAATTGCATATTAAATGCATGCCAACACTGTGCATATCATATGCATACAAAACCAGTTTATATATGTACGCAACACAGTGTGTATTATATGAACGCAAAGACTGTGTATTATATGCATGCAAAAAATGTGTATTATATGAACGCAAAAACGGCATATTATATACACACCAACACAGTGCATACCATAAGCATGCAAAAACGGCATATTATATGCACGCAAAAACGGCGTATTATATGCACGCAAAAACGGCGTATTATATGCACGCCAACACAGTGCATATCATATGCATGCAAAAACTGCATTTTATATGCCAAAGTTAGTTTCTGCATAGAAGTATCACGCAAAATAATACAAACAAATAAAAAAAAACGTGCCATCGATATGCATTTCATGAGCTCGGACTCAATGTGAAAGTGAAGCGCTCTCACCTGCAGCTCGCCGTTCTCGTTGTTGTGGCGGTCCTCCATCTCCGCCAGCTGTCTCTCAAAGGCCTCGTTATGGGCCCTCAGGGCCTCGATCTCCAGGGTGCGGGCCTGCAGCTGTCGGCGGTACTCACTCAGCTCATCCTTGGTCTGCTTCAGAGCATCGTTGTTGCGAGCCGCCACCTCCGTCACACTGCTGAACTTGGAGCGGTACCATTCCTCCGACTGCTGCTGGTTCCGTGCGGAGAGAGACTCGTACTGGACACGAATGTCCTTCAGGGCCACAGCGAGGTCAGGCTTACTGACGTCCATCTCAACAGACACCTGAGCGTGAAGAACAGTCAGCTGTTACTCAATATAACACAAATATACAATTACAGGAAAATCTGGAATCTGAGCGTGAAGAACAGTCAGCTGTTACTCAATATAACAAATATACAATTACAGGAAAATCTGGAATCTGAGCGTGAAGAACAGTCAGCTGTTACTCAATATAACACAAATATACAATTACAGGAAAATCTGGAATCTGAGCGTGAAGAACAGTCAGCTGTTACTCAATATAACACAAATATACAATTACAGGAAAATCTGGAATCTGAGCGTGCAAAAAAATCTAAATATTGAGAAAATCATCTTTAAAGTTGTCCAAATGAAGTTTTTAGCAATGCATATTAATAATCAATAATTATGTTTTAATATATTTATGATTGGAAATGTACTAAATATTTTCATGGAACATGATCTTAATATCTAATGATTTTGTCATAAAATAAAAATGTATAATTTTGAGCCATACAATTGTGTTGGCTATTTCTACAAATATAGCTGTGCTGCTTATGACTGTCTCCAGGATCATAAATATAACCTAATGCTAATCTGAAAAAAATGAACTAATAGGAATTACACCCCTGTTCAAAAGATTAGGCTCAGTAAGATTTTATTTTTTATTTGTATTTTTTAAATTAGAAAGGATGCAACAAATTGATCAAAAAGTGACTTTTAAGACATTTATCATGACATTATAAAAAAAATCCTGAATAACAGTTTCCATGAAAAAAAAAGCAGCACAACTTTATAACACTGATAATATTCAGAAATGCAAATCAGCACATCAGAAGGATTTCTGAAAGATCATGTGATGCTATAACAATATTTGATGTTTTACTGTATTTATGGTCAAACTAACGCAGTCTTGGTGATAACCATAAACCGTCTTTAGACTGTGAAACAGACCAGTATTGATCTGGTGAGGAAACTGCTATTGAGATGCCGAATCATTATTGATTTCTAATGAATAATTAATCCCCTGAAACACTCATTTACATCTGAGCTAAAAGGGAATGTGAATTACAGATATGCATAAATACTTTTGCACATGTGACCCTGGAGACAGTCATAAGCAGCACAGCTATATTTACACACATTGTATGGGTCAAATTATGCATTTTTATTTCATCATTAGGATATTAAGATCAGGTTCCATGAAGATATTAAGTACATTTCCTATCATAAATATATCAACCTTAGTAATATGCATTGCTAAGAATTTTTTTCATTATGGTATAATGAACCATAGTTCTTAGTTCCTGAACCAAACTTATGGTTTTGTGGTCCAGGCTCACATACATTAGCTGGCATAAATATGAAAGTTCTCAAGTTTGAATATGCTGATAAATAATAGTTTAGAGTGAATGCAATCAATAAAGCAATGTCCGTCGAGTAGTGAAGATGCATCCGGCAGTTAAAAGCCGCATATGAAGTGTTTAATGTTGTCCGTGGTGCATGTAATGTGTGGTAATGAAGTGTTGAGCTCTCGGGGCTGTGCATGTAGTGCACACTTAATGCACAAGGAAAGATGAAGCTGGCGGGCGATTCATCAACATGCATGACGATGAGGGTTTATTTTCAGATGAAGCAGTGGAGAAATGCAGGAGGAGAGTGAAATGTGATGCGGTCTCTCTCAAGGACACGGCCACACCTAAAATCCTGCGCTACTGCATCATCATCATCATCACTCATCATCATCTGTAAACTTCAAATCATCAACAACCCTTTCACCCTAAGCGCTCGTCCTTGTCTTGGGACGAATGAATGCACTCCTCGAGATGCTACGAGAGAGTTATGAATAATAATCTTCTGGTGCAGTGCAGGCTCAGATTGCAGTGCTGTAAATCCTGCGGACGCACACCGCCCTCACGGACACGGCACCACACTCAGAGTTATTCATAAACACTGTATTACACTGCATTGCTTTTCTTCTAGAATACGTGGACATCATCAGACAAGTCATTTCTACCTGATGTGGCCTTTAGAATAACTGCCAATGTAGTCAGATTCCTCATATTTAATATCAAAACATTGAAATATTAACATTATGATAATATTGAAATATTATAAAGGACATGTATGCAATTTCCAAGTGCATTAAATATTTGTCTAAATGGTTTAATTGCACGGTAAATCCATGGATTTGCATCTTTATGCATAAATCACAGTAACATGACACGCCGCAAAACTGTATCAGAAATCATCCCTGAAGACAAATTCTATGCTTTTGCAGTTATTATATTATATGTTTTAGAATAATATTGATTAAATATATTTATGCATGCCTAGTGATTAAAATGAGGTCTAACGCATATGGACAAATATGGATTTATATGATGCTATGCTTTTTAGTAATTTGTTTTTATTAATTCACTATAAAT
>QVTF01006962.1:0-7500 GCA_003573665.1 Oxygymnocypris stewartii | reverse complement strand
TGCTAAATATTTAATCAAATCAAATTTGATTAAACAATCAAAGTATACTAAGTATATCTTTAAGTGAACTTAAAATACATTAAGTATAAAATTCGTTATTCCAATTTAGCAGACTTTAAGTACACCAGTGTATTTTATTAAGTATAGAAATACGAAAATGTATTTACTAAGCATGAAATGTGTTTATTTTTCTCCAGGGTATGATGGATATGATATTAGACTGCAAAAAAAGCATGCATATGCATTTAAAATAGGTTTTGCATTTAAAACACATTCATGAGATTGGTTACATTAACTTTAATCCACTTGATGTTTGGGAAAATAAGATTTTCTTCATCTTAATTTCATTTGTCAAGCTGTGTAGAAATGTGCTCTAATATAAAATTAAATGTTACTGGCTTCAAATAATCGGAGGAGCTTTCAATATGTCCTGCATTAATTCTATAACACACAGAACTAAAGAACAGATGCTTCATAATTCATAACTCACCTTCATGCTGTTCTGAAGCTGAATGGCATTTCTATATTCTGTTCAACACAAACAAATGAAAGTCAATAGAGTGCAATATCTCTGTTCCTGCAGAAGAGAGCAGGCCGTTAAGATTTGGATAACAAAATTATGACAATTGATATTTTTGGGGTGAACGGTCTCTTTAATGAGACTAAATAAATGCTCTGGAAATTATATTGAATTAAACAGAATACATGAAATTAACTGAGCTGCAAAAATAAATAAAACTGCTTTAGTTGAAATCTGAGAATATTGTCACATGGATACATTTTTCTGTTTATTACTTTAAGTTGCTTTGAAACATCTGCTCATCTGTTTTGTACAAAGTGCTATATAAATATGATTCTGGAGCATAAACGCAGTCATAAGCAGCACAGGTATATTTGTAGTAATATCCAACAATACATTGTATGGGTCAAATTATTAATTTTTCTTTTATGACAAAAATCATTAAAATATTAAGAGTCATGTTTCCATGAAGTTATTTAGTACATTTCCTATCATAAATATATCAACACTTAATTATTGATTATTAATATGCATTGCTAAGAACTTCATTGAACAACTTTAAAGATGATTTTCTCAATATTTAGATTTTTTTGCATCCTCAGATTCCAGATCTTACAAAATATTGTCCGATCATAACAAACCATACATCAATGGAAATATTATTTATTCATCTTAAAACGGATTATAAATAAACGACTGTCCAGGGTCACACATCATGATTTGAGTTCAATTGCATAATAAATATAAATATAAATAAATCCACATAATGGATGATAAACATCTCTCAGAAAGTGCTCCCTGAAACAGCAAAGAGCCGAATCCAGGTCACGTGCTTCTGGGACCGCCGGGACTTTCATTAAATATGAATCAAACCCATAAATAATAAAACATTTTAGACAGTGAACAGAAACACACTCTCTATATTTTCAGTTTTTTTGTTTATTTTTTTAGGTCATTCCTTTTAACCACATATTAGCAGTAAACATCAAAGTAGCCCAATTCTGAAAAAGTAACAGCATAGAAATGTCCATTTCTGATTGATGTAAAACAGACATAACCTCTTTTGTTTAGCTTAGAGGCAGTACATGTTGAAAGATGTGTGTGTGTTGGGCGCGAGAGTGTGTGTGTTGTGAAGTGTGTGAGTGACGAGAGTGTGGAGTGGCGAGTGTGTGTGTGAGGAGTGTGTGTGTGTGTGTGTGTGTGTGTGTGTGTGGTGTGAGCGAGTGTGTGAGTGAGCGAGTGTGTGTGAGCAAATGTGTGTGCGAGTATAAGGGTGCAGGTGTGTATGTGTGTGTGTGGATGTGAGCGAGTGTGAGTATAAGTGTGCATGTGTGTGTGTGCGGGTCTGTCAGTGTGTGTGTGTGTGTGTGTGTGTGGTGTGTGTGAGCGTGTATGTGAGTGATGAGTGTGTGTGAGTATAAGAGTGCATGTGTGTGCGGGTGTGTCAGTGTGTGTGGTCAGTGTGTGTGGTGGGTGTGTGCATGTGTGTGTGTGTGCGGGTGTGTCAGTGTGTGTGCATGTGTGTGTGTGCGGGTGTGTCAGTGTGTGTGCAGTGTGTGTGTGTGTGTGAGCGAGTGTATGTGAGTGAGTGAGTGAGTGAGTGTGTGTGTGAGTATAAGAGTGCATGTGTGTGTGTCAGTGTGTGTGTGTGTGTGTGTGTGTGAGCGGGTGTGTCAGTGTGTGTGAGCGAGTGTGTGAGTATAAGAGTGCATGTGTGTGGTGTGCGGGTGTCAGTGTGTGTGTGTGTGTGTGTGTGTGTGTGAGTGAGCGAGTGTGTGTGTGTGTGTGTGTGTGAGTGAGCGAGTGTGTGTGAGTGAGCGAGTGTGTGGTGAGCGAGTGAGCGAGTGTGTGTGAGTGAGCGAGTGTGTGTGTGTGCGTGCGTTTGGAAAGGTGTGACACACCTGAGAGACAATCAGTGGGAATGACGGTTCAGCAGACCACCGTTCTCTGATATAGCATCTATCATTTCCATACATTAGTATGTCTTAAGGCTTGAGCCGTTTTGTACTGTATGTACGGTACATAACCCCCCCCCGCAGTGACATCATCGCCCGGGACAAAGCAAGGGTTTGTGTTACAGCGGGTGAATCACATCACGTGTGAGCGGCAGCACCGTGACCGTACAGTGCCGTTATCTCCGTCCCGCCGCAGAACAAGTAAAGGTGGAGCTGCACAGAAAGCTGGAGTGAGACACTTCAAGACACCGATCGTTAACAAGACACGCTCTTGAGACGTTATGTCCACTTTATGTTTCAAACACTTGTAACAAATAAAAGCAAGACCCCCAAAAAAGCATATCAATACTAAAGGCATACAGCCCCAAACCCGTTTCCCTCCAAGAAGAAGAAGAAGAGCTCTTTCTCTCTGTCTGTGGACAGTGACGTCACAAACACGTATATATCTATATCTATATGTACAGTACACCCCCCCCCCATCCAAAATACAACCGTGCTCGAATGCTCTCATACAGCTACAACTCACACAAAATCTAAACTTATTTGAAATTATTGTTATAAATGTTCAAAACCAGCCAATCAGCAGCATTCCCATATGTTACGAACAAACAATCTGATTTGTTTTCAGCGCATCTAACGATCTAAACAATGACATCTCATTACATTCAGAGACTCTTCACTCACTAGTGGTACATTACCACGCTTCAATCCCATCAGGCACCGAATAATAATAACAGCCTACCGCTGATTCACACATTCCACTAATACAGTTTTTAAAATGCAGTTATTTAACATTTATGCTTTTTTTGTGTATTTTTTGATCTGGAAAAAAATATATGACTTTTTTTAGTTTTGCGTCAGATAGGCTATAGTGCAAATCAACTCCACATTAAAACTAACGAGAACGAGAACTGAAGCACGAACGCAAGCACTACTTAAATATATTCTCATATATATATATATAGTCTGAAATATACGATGTGATCAAATATAAATACTTTATTCATATACCTAGATATATCTTTTTCTGTGAACTATTACATATCATGACTACATTTAGTTGAAATAGCTGTGCTGCAGCCACACACACACACACTCACACACTCTCACGCACGCACGCACACACACTCACACGCACGAACACCACACACACACACACACACACACACACACACACACTCTCTCACGCACGCACGCACACGCACTCACACGCACACTCTCACCACGCACGAACACACACACCACACACAACACACACACACACACACACACACACACACACACCAACCTCACGCACTCTCACGCACACACTCACACGCACGAACACACACACACACACACACACACACACACACACACTCTCTCTCACGCATGCACGCACGCACGCACACGCACTCACACCACACTCTCACGCACGCACGCACACACACGCACACGAACACACACACACACACACACACACCACACACACACCTCACACACACGCACTCTCACCACACACTCACACACAACACACACACACACACACACGCGCTCACGCACGCACTCACTCACACGCACACACACACACACACACACGCACACGCACCACACACACACACACACGCACACCACACACACACACACACACACACACACACAAGCACACTCTCACACTCTCACGCACCACGCACTCACGAACACGCACAAACACACGCCGCACAACACCCACACCCCCCCCCCACACACACACACACCTTCCCCCACGCGCACCACACACACTCGCACCCACCCACCCACACGCGCACACACACACACACACGCGCACACACACACGCACACACCTTCCCCCACGCGCACACCTTCCCCCACGCGCACACGCACACACCTTCCCCCACGCGCGCACACACACACGCGCACCCCCCCACACACACACACACAACACACACACACACACCACACACAGCAGGTAATCTGAAGCCTCGTCCATGCATTGACGCAAACCTCTGCTCCGCCGTGGAATGTGCTTCTTGAAGCGCTTAAGGGCCGAACAGTCGAGAGAAAAGACGGCAAACAAATAATGCATCTCACACACACCAAAAACGCCACTGTCCTTAGAGAGAGAGAGGAAGAGATACCTGAGATCCACCCTGTCTCACAAACACAACCCTTCCAGAACCCCATGCAGCAGACGCTTCGTCTCTTCTCTCTCGCACCTGTGAGTCCAGCCGAGGGGGTGTAGTGCTGCCGTCCTGATGATTTCACACAGCATGAGTATTAACGAGAAAAAGGAAATAACTACATCATCGTAGATAGCTTGTACACACCACTAAAGCAGCTGCAGTCGCTTCGGAGACGAAAGAGAGCACAGCACATCTTTGACCTGCGTGGTAGAAGTAGCCCTTTCACTTGGGCTATAACGCGGGACGAGGGTGAAAAAGCCACTCCTACAGACGTCTTCTTCATTTACACTCGCAGTCAACGACTTGAACAGGAAAGAAGAGTCTGCTGCTCACCGAGCATGCATTTATTTGATCTGAAGTCAGTACAATTCTGAAATATTTTTACTGTTTAAAATATCAAATTTCTATTTTAATGTGTTAAAATGTAATTTATTTCTGCGATCAAAGCTGTATTTTCAGCATCAGTCTTCAGTGCCACATGATCTTCAGAAATCATAATAATATGCTGATTTGCTGCTCAAGAAACACTTTTGAAATATTATTATTATTGCATTTTTTTTCAGGATTCTTTGATGCATATTAAGATCCAAAGATCAACATTTATCCGAAATAAAACGTTTTTGTAACATTATATACACTATACCATTCAAAAGATATAAGAAATAATATAAATTAATACTTTTATTTAGCAAGGATGCTTTAAATTGATTAAAAGTGATTAATAAAGGCATTTACAATGTTACAAAAGATTTCTATTTCGGGTAAATGCTGTTCTATTCATCAAAAAACCTGTAAAAATTCCACTCAGCTGTTTGCAACATAATTATATAATACAAAATTTTATTTCAGCATATTATTATGATTTCTGAAGGATCATGTGACACTGAAAATCCAGCTTTGATCCCAGAAATAAATTACGTTTGAATCCACACTCAAATAGAAATCAGTTATTTTAAATAGTAAAAATATTTGACTGCATTTGCTGCACTTCAGCTCAAATAACGCCCGCTCGGTGAGCAGCAGACACATTGTGCTACAGGTGCTATAGCATCCGGACGCTTCTGGGACACGAGGCAGTGTGTGTGATGCGGTGCACATTCTTCATCTGGATGATCTGATTGGACGAAGGCGGTGAGGTCAGTGAGGTCATCAGCAGTATGAGCTCTTATAGACTGCAGGCCAGCGCAGGGCTCTTGTCCTGAGAGTTAGCGAGTCGGAGGAGGCTGGCGCTGGAGTAGCCTTCATCGCTGCAGCTGCTGCGTAAACTTCCCCTCCCGCTCGTCGAGTCGCTCACGCTGCTCATGCTCCACTCCAGGTCTCCCAGAAGATAGTCCGTTCCTTCCACGTCAACGTCCAGCTCTTCTGAGAAGCAAACAGCAGGAGACAGGGTTAGAGCTGTCTGGAGGATATCATCTGATGACATTAATGTACAAAAACCTCATTTACAGAACTATTATCACAGATGCAAACGAGCAAGGGGGGAAGTTCACATGGATTTGTAGTTACTTTAAGGTATTTAAAAAAATATTTGATTAGCTTATATGTCTCCAATTTGATCTCTAAGAGTGAGTCAAACGATTAATCGCATCCAAATATAATATAATATATGCATGTGTGCGGTGTATATAAATATGTACATACAAATACACACACATACAGCATATATATATATTTGTATTTACATTCATATAAATATATTTACTATATATAAACGCAATATTTTCCTACATATATATATATATATATATAAGCACTAACAGCACTAATATTTACGCACACACACAAACACAGACAGACAGACAGACAGACACACACACACACACACACACAGACACACACACACACACAGACAGACAGACAACACACACACACACACACACACACACACACAGACACACAGACAGACACACACACACAGACAACACACACACACAACAGACACACACACACACACACACACACACACACACACAGACACACAACAACACACACACACACACACACACACACACACACACCACACACAGAACAACAACAACAACACACACACACACACACACACACAACACACAACAACACACACAACACACACACAACACACACAACATACACACACACACACACACACACACACACACACACACAACACACACCACACACAACACCAACACACACACACACAACACACAACAGACACACACAGACAGACAGACAACACAACACACACCACACACACACAACACACACACACACACACACACAGACACCACACACACACACAGACAGACAGACACGTTATATACACATATATATGTATATACATTTACACGAAACATTTTGTTACATTTAATTACATGTAATATATATTTGTTGTTTTTACATTTTTATTACATATTTACACTTACATGTTAATAAAATGTTACACTTAAATTTTTAAAGATTTTATAAAATTTTTATAATTTAGCGAGATTCCGGTCGAAGTTGTTTTTCAGAAAAATGTTTCCTTACAGAACAGGCTTTTTGTTCGTTTAATCGTTTGTTCGTTTTAATGGCTCAGTGGTAGAGCATTGCGTTAGGCAGCACAAAGGTTGTGGGTTCGATTCCCAGGGAACACATGTACTGACAAAAAAAAGTATAACCTGAATGCACTGTAAGTCGCTTTGGATAAAAGCGTCTGCTAAATGCATAAATGTAAATGTACTATATAGCTCTAGACTAAATGTAAAGATAAAACAAGACATTTGCAAACCACCTAAACCACAGGATTGATGATGAAGCCGTGCACACTTCAGAGTCAGCTTTGTTAATAAAGACAGCGAGGTGTTTTATTCTCAGACGCATCATCTACCAAACATTCCTTGAT
>QVTF01006960.1:0-26573 GCA_003573665.1 Oxygymnocypris stewartii | reverse complement strand
ACCGTAATGGTATGAAGTTACGAGAATACTTTGTGTGTGCAAAGAGCAACTCATTTGTGCGATGCTGCGGATGTAGAACACACATGCGCTGGACCTTGTTTACACACATGCGCCGTGGTAATGTCATGAACGCACGTAGAGGAAGTTACTAGGGTCTTCTGATGGTTACTGTGTGTTTCTTAGTAGGGTGTTTTTTCTGGTTGATAGATGTTTATTAGGATGTTCTGGGTGGTTGCTAGGGTGTTCTTTCTGGTTGCTAGGTGTTTATTAGGGTGTTCTGGGTGGTTGCTAGGGTGTTCTAGGTCAGTGGTTCTGGGTGGTCGCTAGGGTGTTCTGGTGTTTGCTAGTTGGTTTCTGGTAGAGTGCTCTTTCTTGTTGCTAGGTGTTTATTAGAATGTTCTGTGTGGTTGCTAGGTGGTAACCAGGGTGTTCTGTGTGGTTGCTGGGTGGTTTTTGGTAGGGAGTTCTTGCTGGTTGCTAGGTGTTTATTATGGTGTTCTGGGTGGTTGCTAGCTAGTTACTAAGGTGTTTGGCTTGTTGCTAGGGTGTTCTGAATATGTGATTGGTTAAGGTGTTCGGGTGGTTGCTGGGTGGTTTTTGGTGGGCTGTTCTTTTTGTTGCTGGGTGTATATTGGGGTGTTCTGGGTGGTTGCTATGTAGTTAATAGGGTGTTCTGGGTAGTTGCTAGGGTGTTCTAGATAGGTGATTGTTAATGTGTTCTTTCTGGTTGCTAGGTGTTTATTAGAATGTTCTGTGTGGTTGCTAGGTTGTAACCAGGGTGTTCTGTGTGGTTGTTAAGGTGTTCGGGTGGTTGCTGGGTGGTTTTTGGTAGGCTGTTCTTGCTGGTTGCTAGGTGTTTATTATGGTGTTCTGGGTGGTTGCTAGCTAGTTACTAAGGTGTTTTGGCTTGTTGCTAGGTTGTTCTGAATAGGTGATTGGTTAAGGTGTTCTGGTGGTTGCTGGGTGGTTTTTACAAATAATTATAAGAGAAGAAATAATTTAATAAAGTCGTTATTTTTGTTTTCTTTGAGCACAAAAAGTATTCTCTTAGCTTCGTAAAATTACGGTTGAACCACTGAGGTCAAATAGACTATTTTACCGATGTCCTTACTACGTTTCTGGGCCTTGAACATTTCAGTTTGCGTTGCTGTCTTTGCAGGGTCAGAAAGCTCTCGGATTTGATGAAGGATATGTTGTGTTCTGAAGACGAACAAAGGTCTTTCAGGTTTGGGATGACACGAGGGTGAGTAATTAAAGACAGAATCTTTACTTTTGGGCGAACTGCCCCTTTAAATTATGAGTTGCTTGCCTACGGTTTTACCGTATCGTCCCTGAGAGTGTTGAAAATATCCAGTAGAGTGGTTTAGACCACCGCCAGGGGTCGAACCCCACAACACCAACCTGTTTTGGAAAAGCTGACGATCTTTCCCTCTCTCCCCAAAGGGTACGGGCCACCCCAGGACACAGCTGGACGGCAGCTGAAGAGCATTTGGATGTGAAGTTTGCGGCTGTGGTGGGGAGGGTTCCTGGCACCGTGATTTGGTGGATAAACAGAAATGAAAATCACATTGCCAGGGATTTCCACCCCTGCACAGTTCTTCAGGTGCCCCACACCTACACCCGCCTCCCGCTGGTATGTGTCCAGCTCCTCACCGGCTGTATTTTGGAGATCCTGTAAGAAGCACAGAGATTTGTCTGAATTAGTCTGTCAGGGCGCTTGTGTGCATGTAGCTTAAATTCAACACGGACCCTGTTTACGTTCTGAATGCGTGTTCCTGCTTTTATTGTGCTGGTTTTATCATTCATCAAAATGTACTTGCTCCACCTAGTACATTATATTACTTTAATAAGTCAAGTATGACTATTACTATTGCTCATCCTTGGGGGTATGGATTTAAGCAAACCCAACCGTAAAATTAAACTTTGGTTGCTTACTTTTCTAAAAAGCCAGATTTGTTTTTGCCTGTTGGATGATAAAATGTGCAAAAACATCCCAGGAGGAACCGTGAAGAACCAAAATAGAGCTCTATTCACATTTACCAATGACAAATCATCATAGCAACGTGCCTAAGCCACTATACACACTTTACCAACACACAGCAACACCCTGGCTATCACATAAAACTCCCTTGCGTTGTATTGGTGAGTAAACAGCACTATTCTTCTGAAAATGTAAAAGTCTATTTTGTAATGTACTGTTTGCTACAGCATATTGAGATTCAGTTTTTGTTTATGTAACCTCTTTGGCATTTAGTTCATGTGAGTGCAACTGCTTGGTATGTTTTTCAGACTCAATAACACTAACAATGACTCATCGCTGTGGAAATATCATGTTTCCTCAGGAATGACAGATAATGGCTTACTGGAATATCGGCGAAGGCAAAAGGACATCTGGCAAGTTAAAAAGAAAAGAGGATGCAAACCTCATTTGACACACACAGCGCTTAGGCTTGATATCAGACGGTCTGTTATGAATGACTAAAAAACCCTGAATAAAACAATGCCCCGCAAGAGCATTTACAGTCCCAAAGCCTTCCCTAGTGACCTAGTACTATAGTCCTGATACTGTATTTATATATTAATATAATGTTTTATACATAAAATATAATGCTATATATATATATAATACGTATTATATCTAATATTTTATTGCATCAATACTATATATCATTTTTATATTTTATAATCATTTAGAATTTATTTATATGTAATTATATTACTGTTAATTTAATTTATTATTATACCAAAAATTAATATAGGATGTGCATTCACAGATTTATCGTAATTTCACAATGGCTTCAAGTGTGGCTAAATCAGAATATATTTTTGTCCTTTTTTTAATTCACACACGGTCTTAAAGGGATAGTTCACCCAAAAATATAACGTCTGTCATTACTTCATATCATTCTGAACCCATAAGACCTTTGTTCATCGTCAGAAAACACATTAAGATATTTCTGATGCAATTAATTATGCAACTGAATTGTTCCCAGGCCCAGAAACGTGGCGAGGACATTGTTAAAATAGTCCATGTGACACCAGTGCTTCAACCTTAATTTGACAAAACTACAAGAATACGTTTTATGCGCAAAGAAAACACAAATAGCAACTTTGTTCAACAATTTCTTGTCCACTGAGTTACCGTCTTCCAACATTATCGAGAGTACCACGACAATCTGAATTTGTTTTCAAAAGATGAACAAAAATATCTTAATTTATGCTCCGAAGATGAACGACATGAAGGTGAGTAATTAATGCCAGAATTTTCATTTTGGGGTGAACCATCCCTTTAAGAATTATTTGTGTTACAATTGCAATGACTAAGTAGGTATAAGTACTCAAAATCCATCTTGTTCCTAGCTGATAGACCTTGTTCGGTCGCACCCTTTCCATCTCGAGTTCGTCCAGCAGGTCATCGCTTGCTAAAGGCACAGAGCTTAGCTAATTGGTGAGCATTGATCCCTTAAGAATACTGTTCACAGTGGCTAAGTTCAGTGCCTGAAGTGAACTGAATGAAGGTATGCATACAGGGAAAAACCGCCCATCCCATCGGGTCAGGTGATGTCCACCCACTTTCTCTGGAAACAAAGTGAGAAACTGGGCGTAATGAAGGGTGGGATGCCAGTAAATGTGAAACCAGTTAGGACATGTACGCAAAAGAGGGAAGATTAAGCTCTTAGCCCTGCAGTTAGCATCACGTCTGAGAGCCATTAGCCGGATGAGGATAACTTTATTCACTTTGGCGATCTCAATAGAACTATTGCACTAATGGAGAAATGCATTATTTTTACAGTTTTCCCAAATGCAGCTTTGTATGGTGGTTATTTTGCAGCATTGACAATAATTTAGACCTACGTCAGTTTGAGTTTAAGTCTATAAAGGACAAAAAAAATGTCAATTGAGATCATTAACATGTTTTTGTCATAAATGGTTTTGAGACCAAATTCGTAAATCCAAACTTGTTTCAAAATGCTTTTAATCATTACATGTCTAAAAATAATAATAGTATTAAAAACACTTGATATTATTAACACAAGTCGGAAATATCTTAAAGACAAGAAGTATAATTTAGAGCGTAGAATGACGCTAAATGTGAACGTACAACAATTTATGAAATTGAACGACTGCGACATATGCAAAAAAAATGTATTTATTACAGTAAGTTTATTTTAAATTAATGCACAATGTGGCCAAATGCATCAGCTCTACCGAGAGAACTACAAATATGTATAAATATCTTACAAATATCTTCTTCTTTCAGGAAATCATTATTATAATTAACGTCAGTGATGTAATTATCACAAAGCAGTTAAAATGTTATTTATTTGCACATATTACTGCATATTGTGCCTATTTATCTTCACATTTTAATAAGCAATGTTGATATGTTTTTACTAGTATATCCAAGTGTGTTTAATACAGCATTTCTGTCTAAACAATGGAAAATAGTAAGAAGGAAAGTTTCAGCTTAGTGACATTTTGCAGGCAGAGGCAGCCATTAGTAAATAGTGTTACCATGTATTAAGATCAGCTTTCGCGAAGTCACATGACCAACTTGAACTCATTGCGAAATCGGCATGGGCAAATATTTCCTACTAAAGTGACTGAATTTCACCATTGAATTTTTTTTTGAACAACCACACCTAAACATGTTTGAACACATGATGGGTTGTCGTCAAACGTTTGCTCTTGCCAGCAGCGGTAACTGAACTTTTAACCTTCAATTAACTGCTAATTGGGGTCAGATTGCTTGAATTATGGCTTCCCCGGAGTCTCTGCAAACAAGGCATGGTGTTGTGTGTCCAACCTTTTATTGTCCAGACAAATCCTCTCATGTCATTTGAATAATTGCAATGGTGTGGTGTTGACAAAACGACCGAGGGCTATGTCCTCATGTGCCTGCTGAACTGGTATCAGTTTGTTGATTAAATGCTGGCTCAGTTCAGCAGGAACATGAGTGAAGCCCTAGCGCCACTTCTGCACTCTCCTCCAATCAGAATGCAGCATACTTCGGCATCCTCCAATCAGTATGCAGTATACTTCGACATCCTCCGATCAGAATTCAGTACTTCGGCATCCTCCAATCAGAATGCAGCATACTTCGACATCCTCCAATCAGAATGCAGCATACTTCGACATCCTCCAATCAGTATGCAGTATACTTCGGCATCCTCCAATCAGAATGCAGCATACTTCGGCATCCTCCAATCAGAATGCAGCATACTTCGGCATCCTCCAATCAGCACGCAGTGTGCTCTACTCTCATCCAGTTAGCATGAAGTGTGCTTCTCCTTTTCTAGGTTCCATAAACATCTGTCATTACTGAATATAAAACATGTATTCAAGTGAACCGACCTTGATGAAATATGAATGGTTAACCACATTTTTGCATACTAATGAATGTTTTTAGCACTGCATGTTGTTCTCAGCACACGCATGGCCATATGAACGCCTGATATTGAGATCTGAAGATCTACGTTTAGCTGGTTTGACCTCATGTTGAGCGTGCTTGAGAAACGCCTGCAGTGTCTCTGCGTGTTAAAGATAGTTCCAATGAATTACGGCAGGTGACTTATTTTAGGTGGCGCTGTCATATTAATTTACGAGTATAAAAAATGTAAGACTTCAGGTAGATCATAAATCTACCTCCGACTGTTAACTTTCTGCAGGCTAGCCTTGGCTTCTCCTGTTATGCATCTTAACAGAACCATTAGGAAAGATTACAATTGGACAAATTTCAGGTTTATTAATTGGAAATCATTTTGATATAACTTACATATATAAATAATGCTATAGTATGCAGTTGCTAGGGTGTTCTAAATGATTGTAACACATTAGTATGCAGTTGCTAGGGTGTTCTGAATATTTTCATCATAATGCTATGCAGTTGCTAGCTAGCGTGTTCTAAATGTGTTTGTTTGTTACCACGTTGCTATGCAGTTTCTAAGGTGTTCTGTATATTTTTGCCACATTGCTATACAGTTGCTTGGTTGTTCTGAATGGCTGTATAGTGTTGCTATGCAGTTGTTAGGGTGTTTTTAATGTTTTTCCATGTTTCTATGCACTTGCTAGTGTGTTCTGCAAAGTTTACAGCATATTGCGGTTGCTAAGGTGTTATGCACTTTTTATAGCATGTTGCTAGGATGTTTTATATATATATGTCTTTGGGATGTTTTTTTCTGAGAATTCTGAGTGGTTTGTAGATTGTTGCTATGCAGTTGCCGGGGTGTTCTGCATTGTTTACAGCATGTTGCTATGCAGTTGCTAGGGTGTTCTAAACATTTTTACCATGTTGTTATGCAGTTTCTAGAGTGCTTTGAGTGTTTGTAGCATGTTGCTATGTGGTTACTAGGCGGTTCTGGATAGTTTTAGCATTTTGTTGTGTGGTTGCATACTTTTTAGATTGTTGCTAGGGTGTTATGCATGTTTACAGCACGTTGCATGCGGTTGCTAAGGTGTTCTGATTTGTTTACCATGTTGCTATGGAGTTGCAAGGGCGTTTTGACATGTTGCTATGCAGTTGTTACACATGGAATTTTTTTTTTGTCAACAACTGCTTAAAATACTACAAAAAATGCTGCATAATTTGAAAGTGTCTTGATCGTTGATCTGTTATATCGCATCTCTAAGGGGCAGTTTCTGATGGACAGGTCTCGTGGCCTTATGTGAACCGCTCTGCAGCATTGACAGCTACTTGGAAAGATTTGATGCTGCTCAGAAACAATTATAGGTCATAAACGCATCAGTGGGAAGGAGCTGCGGGGATGAAAGTGGAAAGCCTCTTATTTTAGTTTCACAGTCCTTTTATCATGCGCTCAGAGACTGACCAGATTTCGTGACGTGGCCTCCTTAAGTTGTTTGATATTGTTTTGATCCCTGCGCCACCATGTAGTCAGTGTATTTGCGGTCCAGACCAGAGCTGTACGCTTTATTATTGGTTTAACTTGAACAAGACCAGCTGTTCAATAAAGGAGAAAAGCCATGTGAAGAAACCCGTGGTACTGTGGGTGTCCGTAGATCCTTCTAGATCATGATCCAGCATGTGAAGAAAATGATTTCGCATGTGTGCTGAAAGTAAGAGTTTGTGACATATTTATTAAAATAAATGTAAAGACATGTTGACACCACATGAACGCCTGTGAGGTCCATTTGCGACAAATTAACACCCCTCCAATCAGTATGCAGCATGTTTTCCTCTCCTCCAATCAGTATGCAGCATGTTTTCCTCTCCAATCAGCATGCAGCATGTTTTCCTCTCCTCCAATCAGCATGCAGCATGTTTTCCTCTCCTCCAATCAGCATGCAGCATGTTTTCCTCTCCTCCAATCAGTATGCAGCATGTTTTCCTCTCCTTCAATCAGTATGCAGCATGTTTTCCTCTCCTCCAATCAGTATGCAGCATGTTTTCCTCTCCTCCAATCAGTATGCAGCATGTTTTCCTCTCCTCTAATCAATGTTTTCCTCTCCTCCAATCAGTATGCAGCATGTTTTCCTCTCCTCTAATCAATGTTTTCCTCTCCTCCAATCAGTATGCAGCATGTTTTCCTCTCCTCCAATCAGTATGCAGCATATTTTCCTCTCCTTCAATCAGTATGCAGCATGTTTTTCTCTCCTCCAATCAGTATGCAGCATGTTTTCATCTCCTCCAATCAGCATGCAGCATGTTTTCCTCTCCTCCAATCAGCATGCAGCATGTTTTCCTCTCCTCCAATCAGTATGCAGCATGTTTTCCTCTCCTCCAATCAGTATGCAGCATGTTTTCCTCTCCTCCAATCCGTATGCAGCATGTTTTCATCTCCTCCAATCAGCATGCAGCATGTTTTCCTCTCCTCCAATTAGCATGCAGCATGTTTTTCTCTCCTCCAATCAGCATGCAGCATGTTTTCCTCTCCTTCAATCAGCATGTAGCATGTTTTCCTCTCCTCCAATTAGCATGCAGCATGTTTTCCTCTCCTCCAATCAGCATGCAGACACTACTTAGACTAGTTTTCGCAGGCAACGACTAGGTTAATTTTATCCTCAATGATCTCGCAAGCATTTCTCAAGTTAAATCATGTAGCAACTGAATAACGATAAACACATGCTTAATTACTTGTTCAGCAGATTCTTGTCCTAAAAGGAAGATTATGATGCCTATAGAGACAAATATATATCACGCTGTGAAATTATATGCAAATCACCATAACAAGCAGGGAACACATGTATCTGATCTGTTCGTTGTATCTGATTTATGGAGATGTTTTTCTTTTTTCAAAAATGCCAAAACAACATGTTTCTCTTAATTAAACAAGACACTAGACAATGAGAACGTTGTGTTTGTCTTGATTTCTCCTCTGAATGGTTGATTACCTGAAATGTTGAATTAATTAGCATGGACTCCGAATGGTTTGAATTTCTATCAAGCTAACCAGCAACAAATGTGCAGAAACCGCTGAACTACATTAATCTGAGGACCCTCTGTCTGGAGAACACCTGAATGCGACGCGATGTAATCACGCAGGGCGGGACGCTCTGTCTGCACGCAACCTGTGCGTTCACACCGCAAGCGGCGAGAGAGCGTCAAAGTGGCCGGAAGTCATTCATTTTCAACGAGAGCTCCGGCGAGAGCGGCGCGTCGCGTTTTGGACGATGAGAGCGTCGAGGAGAGTTCAAATCAGGTCAACTTTATGGTAATGAGGCTATGACGCGGTTGGGCGGCAACCAATCAGAATGCAGAAGAGAACACAGCACTGTAAACTTCGGTTCCACATTAGTTCCCAAGCATCTTAGCGCTAGAACGCTTTGTTTTTCAGCGGGAATGCTATTCTTTTCCTCAAAAACAACACAGATTTGACCAATACATTACAGTTTGTAATGTAGGCTGCGCACAAATTAACGTTAATGTTAATTAAAGACCAAAGCTAGTAAACCTCTCCATAACTGCATGTTGAAGTTAGCATGAACACAAATCCACACCACACAAATGGCTTTATTTTCATTAGCAAACATTAAACTATAATTGTTAAGTTTCCATCAATCAATTTCTTTCTTCCACATTTTTAAATATTTCATGAGGTTAACCTATACTCTACTTGTGGTCGGTCTGCACAAGATCAACGTGCGTGTTTGCTTCGCGGCTCCTTTAAATACATGACAAGCAATCGATCTACGTCACAGCGTTAGAGCGTCCACGAATCTTTCTACAGCGTTGCTGGCAGGGCGACTTTTGACCGCTCTCGCCGACGGCGGGTGTGAACGCCACAGTAACCCTTCCTCCCCTCTGTAAAGAGAAGAACATAAATCCATGTTTCCTTCATGACATCACGCTGTCATAAACTAAACTGTAATCATCTCAGGAACGTGTTTGCGTTGCGTGGCGGCTCTCCTCTTAAGGCAAGTTCCCACCATGAATGATATTACGCACCAACGGACAATAATGTTCTGTTTACATGCACGTGCTGCTGCGGTCATGACAACTGCCGATTTAAATATTGGCGCTCTTTAATGTCGGGTGGATTCTGATTGGCGGTAAATATTTTTTGTTCTGCTGGAAAAGGTATTTATAGGTACTTCTATATGTTTAAACAAGTAATGTCTAGAGGAGAGTACCAATGGTCACCTGGACGTGGAGCAGGTTCACCCTCGAGTGTGTCTGGATGTCTCCCAATGGTTACGTTATATTATATTATATAAAATTAACCGGTGTTTAATTGGATATAGAAGTAGAAGAGTAGCTTAGAACTGTTTAATTCTGTTTAGCTGGCAGATAACTTACTTAGTGACAACCCCAAATGACTTCCTTCCCATGATCAATTATAAACTTTAATTTATCAAGTTAAACTGTCTTAACATCACTATGCCTCTCATTCAGCTGCTCCTGTGGCTACTGCCAGAACATGGACACTGGTCCTGAAACACTGTGTTATAAGTCAGGTTTGTGACAAAAGTGCAGAATGAGTATCATGTTATATACCAGGCTATACATGATGGAGCAGCAGAGTAGGACTTAAGACAGTTTAAACTGTATGACCGCAGTTTCGGGTGCATTTTCAGATTTGGATTAAAGATTGCGAAGGCAAACCATTTTTATTTGGTGGATTGACTTGCACGGATTAATTGTTCACCACAAAAAAATAGCAGTGTGCTAACAAAATAAATGCAGTCAATTTTGATTTCATGTGTACTTAAAAGTTGTCCAAATTAAGTTCTTAGCAATGCATTACACTAATCAAAATCAAGTTTTGATATATTTACGGTAGGACATTTACAAAATATCTTCATGGATTATGATCTTTACTTGATTTTTGGCATAAAAGAGAAATTTATCATTTTGACCCACACAATGTATTGTTGGCGGTTTTTACAAATATACCCATGGTACCTTATGACGGATTTTCTGGTTCATGGTCACAATTGTGTTATTATAAATTTTGAATGCTTATTAAATACATTATAGTTACAGTTAATGTCCTTGGTGTGAGCAGGCCTTTATGGTGTAAATAGCCTACATGACTTTGCCTAAAGGAAACATTTTGTTGCTTGCGTCAGTTAGGATCACAAACGGACGTGAAGGTGTGTGCTATTCAGTGGCATGCTGAGTCAGTGTTTGTGTATATTTTCCACATGTATCTAAGTAAATACTACTGCTAATATGCAAATGCTAACAGTTCTTCTGGCAACCTTACTGGTATGTTGGCATGAGCATCTTTTAAAATCATCTCTGGTATGGCCCTATTCATTTCTTCCATTCATAATGCATTCTTCCAATAGCTCATCATCCAGGTGGTTTTGAGATGGGTTGTCATGTTATTTTTGGAGGGCTGTGGTTTCCCATGCACCCTTTAGTGAACGCTGAGTGGATTTCAAAATGTGGATTTTTACATAAATCTGAAAGTATTACTTGTGTCATATAAAGCTGAACCCAAAACTTGGAATCTTTTGGTTAGAGGATATTATTATTTTGTGTATAATGTGTGATATGTATTATTCATCCAATTTGTATGTGTTTGAAATGAAAAAAAAGCTCTTTTGGGTTCTGAAGCATGCTGCGTTGAAGAAGTCTTTATGTTGTCTCCCTCTTGTGTTCAAACTAAATGTTATTGACTAAGAATCCCAAGAAACCTCACATTATCAATATCAATCAATGCTTTCTTTATTTGCTTTACAAACGTTTGACAATGTATACACATACAACATTTCCCTGAAAACCGTTTCAAAAGTGCATGTTTAAAATATAAAAAATCCCTTTATGTAGAATATGAAAATATACATTTTAACTTTTAAATTATAACATTTATATTACTTGTATATTCTCGTAGAAAACAACAGCAGAGAGCAGTTTGTATTTGAGTTTTTTACAGTTCTGATTGCTTTCCTTGGCATTCGGCTCAATGTTGTACAGAAATGCATTCAAGTTACATGTTTTTTTTAATGGTTTTTATGTTTTTGTTGCTCAGCTGCCTTCACTTTTACAGTCCTTTCTGCATTTGTCCATCAGCATTGAAACTCACACCTGCTGACTTCTGATCCCCAACGAGTGAAACGCCACTGAAGCCACAACGATGGCGTGTCTGAGGAGGTGCAGTTCCTGTGGCGAAGGTAAAACTCGCCTGCCCACTGCGGCTTAACCGCTCGATGCGGATAAACAAGAAGTGGTGGAACTGAGGCGTGTTTTCTTGCCGTTCCTGGGTTCAGGCTGAGGGGCTGGTGCTCAGGTTTCGCACCTTGCTGAAGCTGTTGCGCAGACTGCTATGTCGACTCCCAGAGGTACTGGATGTCTCATTGGACATGAAGGTCTTGGGGTCGCACAGTCCAGCCTTCAGACAGCCGCAGCACAGGAGCGTCGCGATGGCTTTGCGCAGCTCCAGGCCTGCCGAATGAGTAAATGAGCGGGTTCATGGCCGAGTTGAGCAACGGCCATGGCAATGACCCATTCAGGATTGAAGAGTGTGCTGCAATTACGAGAGTAGCAGAAGAAGTCCACCAACAGGAGGACGAACAAAGGACCCCAACACACCATGAAGACTCCAACGATGGAGATGACGGCCTTCAGGAGGCGCAGTGAACGCTTGCTGCTGCGTGCGGATATGGTCTCAGTGCTACTGCGGACGTGGCAGTAGATGGCGAAATAGAGAGCGCCGATTGTGAGAAGCATTATGAAGAATATGACCAGGGCGAACAAGATGTAGCTCTTGGAGTAGAGCGGCAGCAGTGTGGAGCAACTTCTTAGATCGCAAATGCAGTTCCAGCCCATCAGTGGAAGGAATCCGATTATGAGCGCTGTTATCCAGCAGAGCAGCCCCATAATGTAGATTCGGTAAGTCTTTGTGGCGGTTTTCTGGTGGACGGGCTTCATCATAGTGGCGTAGCGCTCTACTGCAATCAAGAGCAGGCTGAATATGGATGCCGCCAAGGCTACGAACAAAAGTCCTTCACGGAATAACCACAGAAGTGAGCTTAGCTTGAAGGTGTGGTCGCCAGACATGCAGATGTTGACCACGTAGGCGGATCCCGTCAGCAAGTCGCCTCAGCGCGATGTTGGCGATGCAGATGAATATCCAGCGATTGCGCAGACGGACGCCGAACAGCACGGCCAGCAGCACCATGAGGTTCTCCAGGATGATGAAGATGCTGACGCACAAGAACAGGAGGGTGACGGCGCTCATGCCCTTCTTTGAGGGCTTGCGGTGTTGGAGGCGTCCGGTGTGAAGTTGTAATGCTCCAGGATGAGACTGCTGCTGGTGCTGTTGTAGATGTCGGGACAGGAAGAGGCTGAGCTGAAAGAACGCAGGACCTCCATTTGAGAAGCTGGAACGTGGAGTTGAATCTCACTGGGGTCGATTCGGTCTGATGCAATCGGACTCCAGGCAATCAGACTCTGGCTTCTCAGGAATATCCGTGCCCTCTTTCAGGAATGACCTAATGGAAATCAGTTAATTCATTATTGTTGGGTTCTGAACTGAATACAAATCAAAGATTTAGAATTTGCCGTACACTCTTAAAAATAAAGATTCCAAAAAGGAGTTTTCATAACAATACCATAGAACAGAGGTCTCAAACTAAATTCATGGAAGGCCACAGCTCTTCACAGTTTAGCCCCAGCCAGCTCTAACTCACACCTGCTTTGAGGTTTCTAGTCTATCCTGAAGACCTTGATTAGCTGGATCAGGTGTGTTTGATTAGGGTTGGAGCTAAACTGTGCAGAGCTGTGGCGCTTCAGGAATTGAGTTTGAGATCACTGTCATAGAAGAACCCTTCGGTTCCCCAAATAACCTTTTAGTGAACAGTTCTTTAAAAAAAAAAAATCTTAGTGTGAAGATCTTTTTTATCTAAAGAACCTCCACTTTAAAGACAATAGAAAGATTTCATGAATGTTGAAGGTTCTTCGTGGAACCATCAATGCCAGTAAAGAACCAATGCAATAAACCAATGACGAATGTATTTTAGGACTGTATGCCAAATGAGGGTTATCATGTTTGGTAAAAATCTATCTTGCTTTAAAATGTATTTCACATTACAGGGACCGTCCCGTCCCGTCCCGCTGGCACCAAGTGTCTTGCTCAAGTGCACAATGTTGTCATCTCGGTAGTTTCTAATTGCGGTGCCCATTTCGGTTACCAGATTTTTAACCACTAGATTACACCACCGCCCACAAAATACAGAATAATGACAAGAATAGTAAAGAATTATTAAAATAATGTATATTTTTGATTTGTTTTGTTTTAAAAACAATATTTGGAAGTGAACGCATCATGAGTTTGACCTAATGTAATCTCTGCACGTGTAAAATGCATTTAAATATCTCTAGTTTCACTACTGCAATTGTGGTTTAGAGGGTTTAAAGAGCCAACACGTGACCATGCAACATTTAGTAAATGCAACAAATCAATAAATTAATGAATAGATAAAAAATTAAAATAATTTACATTTAAATACAAACTTATAGGTTTTAAGCTAAATAAAGAAAATGTACACCCCCCCCAAAAAAACAACAACAACAACTACTAAATAGTTAATAATAAACGTAATAAATAAATATATATATTTAAAAAAAAAAAACACGTGTTTTTAAATAAAAACCAATGGCATTTTGCTGGTGCGTCTTAACTCACCTCTTATTAGTGATGCTGGTGTAACTGGTATTGAGCCATGCTCTGATGCAGAAAGCTCGAGTGCTGGCTCTCTGAACGATTATATACCCCACAGTAACAAGGAAGGAAGCCTTCTTGCAGATAATCGACACACCCAATGGAGAAAGCAAAAATTCTCAGTTTCTACACTTTCTAAAAAAGCACAATTGTGACATCTTCCCAGAAAGTTTACAAATTATGGAGTGCCATGAGAAAAACCAGGTTGCATTGCATGCATTAAGATTTGGCAACGAATATAGTACATATTGGGGAAGATCTGTCATCTGTGCGAATGCTGTTTGCAAAAACATGCTGTGAATTATAACAAAAATTAAATACATTAAAATACAACACTTTAAAAAATCATAACATACAAACTATATTAAATGCATGTAAATACAAATGTTAAATTGTTATAGATTTAATTTATAAAACAATTAGTTTTTTATGTGCAACTAATATATTTTACACTGCAATAAATGGATAATGAAGATACTACAGGAAGTCATTGTGCCAGTTTCTAGCCAGCACGTGTCGCAGTAGTGAAAACATTTTGCAAGACCCTTTAAATACAACTGATGCTACACGAAAATGATTACAACAGCCTTGAAGTTGCTATAACTGATATTTCTCAGAAGCCCGTCAGCAAACAGGAAGACCTGATGACCCCTCCCTTACTGTTTTCAGTTCACCTCATCCAGCTGGGTGGAAACACACACGCACACGCACGCACACACACACACGCACACACACATATACACGCACGCACACGCACGAACGCATGCACGCACACACACACACACACACACACACAGTAACATATATACATACACACACACACTAACATATACACACACACACACACACACAGTAACATATACACACACACACACACACACACACATACATACATATGTGTTTATTTAGTGAAGACATCTCACACACTATCTATCACCTAACCCAAAACCCAAACCTTCTCCCCACAGAAACGTGCAAAATACAAGATTTAAAGAAAAACATGTTTTAGACCATTTTTATTAAGACTTTTTTAACTAGTAAGGACCAGTAAATCCTCACTAGTGGGTTGTCACATTATTTCCCTTTATAAGTGAGGATATTTGGCCCTCACAAGTAGATAAACAAGTACACACACACACACACACACACACACACACGTCTGCATGTTTGTTTAATATGCATTATATTTTCAATCAATAGATTTTCCCAGCATTGACAGAAATCCTGACGATCATAAATATAGTGAATGTGCAATGACTCTTTAAATTGTTACATTCACCTGTAAACCTTATTAAGGTAGAAAGCATTCAGGTTTTTGGGATTTACTTGTTTAACCGATCATGGGTGAAAACGATCTGATTTGGTCCCTTTTTGTCTATGAATCAATTCTTCGCTCTCATCCAAAATGGTTTAAAATAAACTATAAACTATTAACTGGAATAACCACCTAATTTTTGTGTTGTTTTATGCCACTTTGTAAATGTTGGGCTAAGATGAAGGAGGGGGCCTTCTGAAACTACCACATCCTGAGGTAAGAAGCTACACCCTTCACAGCTACAACGCCCTGTCGACACTTGTGCGCAACGAAAATAAAAAGTGTTATCAGACAAAGCCACAAAAAAAAGCAAAACCGTGTCACTGTTAAACTTGCTCACGTAAGCACAAACTGAACCTGCGTGACACATGAGTTGTTTACAGTTTGGGGAAAGATTCAGCCTTATTAGAAAAAGCTGCACACCACACAAAAAGGCTTTAATCTTTATGCATGAATCCAGTCTTCAGATTTGACTATAATGCAAACTTTCTTTAACAGATACATAAACATTTGGATGCACTTGATATGCTTCTCGTAATCGTAAAACGCTTCTGAACTGAAGATATGCATTGAATGCATGAGTTCCTCCTTCAGATGTGTTTAAAGTCATCCAGGATGCACCTCATGGCATTGCTTAGAGGTCTGCACGGGCTCAAAACTGAAGCCCGAACCCGGCCCGTACCCGAGATTGTCTGACCCAACCCGACCCGACCCGAGCGGCCACAGTTAAATTTAGAGCCCGAACCCGACCCGAAATCACGCCCCCCACACAGCGAATAGCCAACTGAAAAAAAAGGACAAAGGCTGCATTTCACGATTGCATGCAAAGAAACGGATTAATCAAGGCTCTGCCATTTCACAAACATTTACCAGTTATGAAAGTTTGTGAACATCAGGTGCAGCGGTCGCATACATTCTGCCGAGTTTATGAATTTTGTATGGACAAGAAGATGATGACCGTGCAAATTATGGTCATTTTTTGTCAGTTAAGGCTCGTTAGCATTCTGTCTACATTAAGTCAGACATAGGATCTTAAATAAGATTGTATTTATTTGAATGCATTAATCATTTATTTTAATTAGCGAGAGAGAGAGAGAGACCGAGACAGACAGAGAGAGAGAGAGAAAGACCGAGCGAGCGAGCGAGAGAGAGAGAGAGAGAGAGAGACCGAGCGAGCGAGAGACCGAGGAAAGTTGCGCGTGCATGTGAACCTGCTTCTGCGCATGTCTCTCTACAAGCAATGAGGCTTAGTTACTTCAAAAACAGCGATTTTGCCGCCTCATTGCAGATAAATATAATGTTGTGACTTGCGAGTCAGTAGCCTGTCGAAGCTATTTTACTAATAAAAGTTTCCGTGCTGTTTGTGCGTGATCTCTGATATGTGTGTGCGTGCGTCTATGAAAGCAGCGAAGCCTCTGCATATAGTTTTGGTTTAGCTACAAACCCGACCCGAGCCCGAAGCTATCCATTAAACATTAACCCGAAACCCGAAAGTATTTCGGGACCCGCGGGTTCGGGTCGGGTAGCAGACCTCTAGCATTGCTTGATAACTGAGTGAGCAGAGATGGAATATAGACAAACAAACTGAAATATAAGAGTTTCATTTACATCGCATCATTCCCATAACGCAATTAGAATAAAAATACACGTGGAGAAGGTTCTTAAACATGCAGGTCATTCTTCTTCATACATCTTCGAACATTTGCATTAGGCTCTCCCGTATCATGTGTCTGGTCTGACAGACTTGTTCAGGATATCTGGTTTCGTACTGACATCTGGCTGGACATCATGTCATTACATTAGTTTTTTCAGACAAGCTGTACTACTCCTACACAACCTCAAGGGGTTGCACTTTGCTCACCTTTACCAGACCCACAGCTGCACACGAGGCTCGTGTTAACTCAGAAATGAGGACTGTGTTTTATTGCAAAAACGTTTGCAGTTCAATGTGAATACTGCTAAATAAATATGCATGACATGCATATGTAGAAATATTACTAATGTATGTAAAGTAAAATAAGATCATGATAAGTAACATTAAACTAAGTTGATAGAATGGAACCGGAAACAAGGGAAAAGTAGAAAATGTAAATGAGTTTGTTTCTTCATCAGATTTGGAGAAATGTCAAATTAACTCACTTGCTGAGTAATGGATGCTCTGCAGTGAATGGGTGCCGTCAGAATGAGAGTCAAACAGCTAATAGAAAAATAAAATTGTCCACAAGTATCATTCCAGTCCATCAATTATAATTGCCTGTGAAGCCAAATCCTGCCTGTTTGTGAGAAACAAACCTTTATTGGGGTGTTTTTAACTTTTAACCATCCCTCTAAAAGTCCATAATCCATAATAACGCTTCATACATTGAGATAGTACATTTTATGTTGTTTTCTAACATCAAAATCCTCAAACAGAGCTGTTTTAGACTTTTTTCGCTTCATGGTGAAAGCAATTTTATGAATATAATAACTCATGTTTTAATTGGAAAGCACCGTAATTATGTTTTTTTTTTATTACAGACACAAACTTTACAAAACTTTTCACTTCACAAGATTAACTGATGGACGGTAGTGGTGTGAATTACTTGTGGATTAGGCTACAGTGATGTTTTTGTCAGCTGTTTAGACCCATTCTGACGGCACCCATTCACTGTGACTGCAGAGCATCCATTAGTGAGCAAGTGATGCAATGCTACATTTCTCCAGATCTGCATGAAGAAACAATCTCATCTATATCTCGGATAACCTGGGGGCGAGTATACGGGTGTTTCTCAATCGGACAGCTGTGTCCTTCCTAGTTCAGAGTCTTGTAGGCTAGACTCCTCCTCGGCGTTAAACGCTAGAATGAGACTTTTATTTTTATTACATTTTTTATTATAACAGTTACATCAAGACATCCAAATAAAAACATAAATAAAAAAATGAATAAACGTGGGTTTACAGTCTACATTAAATATATAAAACGCTAGAATGCGACGCTCTAGTAGTACGTGTGCGTGGCTACGTCACACATGTCCCCGCCCTCACCGTCACGCACGAAAACACTAATAAAAACGTAGTTTTAGAAAAATGCGTTGTATTACAGATTTTATATTATTTGGCTCTCTATTGATGCAATACAACTTATCACAGCCATCTACAATCTCCACGTGTCTTAAAATGTCAGTTTAGCATTTATTAAGTAATTTACACATCTATCCTTTCATATCCGAAAACATCATTTTTGTGTAGATGTCATAATAAATTCAGAAAAGCTCATTTTTCGTCAGTTTATTTCATGCAATGGTTCAAAGGATTGTGTATGATTGAAGCTCGCGGAGGATACATCCCATGCATCCTTCACATTCAGCTGATGAAGGACTCGTCACGAAGGCTTGAGATGGCCTTCAGCGACGTTTGATGACGGGACAGCCGAGGAATGCAGCCTTGCGTTTGAGAAACACCCTACATTTTCAGCAAATGTTCAGTTTTAGGTGAACAATCCCTTTCAGGAACAGCAACTATGTGGCTGCGGTACTTTTTCCATCCGCAGGGCGTCGCTGTTCAGCGTCTGTCCGTACGAGACAAGTTTTCCTCACTGTGTGTTTGCACAGATCTCCAGCACAAAGCCCACAGTAGATCACATACACCGTGTCCGTGTGTCCTCTCCGGACTCGTACCTCTGTGTTATCCTCAGGGGTGGAAATAAACCAGTCTGGATGAATTTGAAAGAAGAGGTGATCTATTGGATGAAGAGGCGGAGCCGTATGCACGCACAAACACACGGAGACAGTCGACCAGCTGCTTCTTTTATTAACTTATTAACATGAGACGCTTTATTCGACACAACACACACACGCCACGGTAAGTTTGACGACTGTTTTTATTATTTCATTTATTCGAGTCGATTTTTAGTCTCGCGGCGGCGAATATAAACTTTCCCGGTGGCACGAAGTCACAAGGCTTTTGTTTCTAACCCCCTAAACATTTCTAATCTAAAACACTTAAATAACATCTCAGAAAAATAGCGGGTTAGCTTGTAGCTAACTCAAATCCGCGTTAACAAAAGATAAAAGACCCGTTCGCGGCGAGAACTCGAAATAAATCGAACTTCCCGGATTGAGCCGTTCTTCGAATCTTCGAATGTATCCGGCTACAATGTAACTTTTCATCTTTCATTTCCCGCCATGATCTGATTGTTCATTCTACATCTGAGCTTCTGGTTTCATATTTGTCTATGATTTTTTTATGATCTCTACACAATCTGTGCTCGGTTAATGAATTGAAGTGATATTAAAACGCCGTCGGGATCTCAGGTTGAACCTCCTACTTGTTGCATTGTGTTTCATTGTGTTGTCATAATACAATGCAGTTTATGGTCATTTAACTGTATGGACACATAAAGCTTTAAGTGTTCACTTCACATATTAGCATCATAAAGTGAAAACACAATGCACAGCCCTGTAACTCATTATTGTCTTTGGGAAACCCAATGGTTTGTAGTGGACTGTAGGATTGGCTCTGACTGACTTCTGTCCTCCTACTGTCTGTGTTCAACAGCCTTGGGAAAAACCCTATCATCATCAAGAACAGAAGCTTGACAGGAAGCGAGAGAAGTCTTTTTGACGTGTCATGTGTTGACATTGAATGTTTTTCACAGTTATTTTCTTTGTGAACGCAGAATGACAAAACTGAAGAGCTTTTGAATTGAACTTTAATCTCAACATGAAACAAACGAGCTGTTTCAATCCACGTTCCTGGTCTTACTGCGAACAATGAATCAGTGTATGTCACTCCAAAGAGAAATATGATCATCATATCTGATATTTGGTCATTTTGAGACGATCTCCTAACTATCGTGTCAGTTCTTCATATGAAGTGAAATCATCTCATTACAGGAGTTTGGTGTTGGCATTAATGTCTTGTTCTTCATGTATAATAGAGGGGTTGGGTTCACATTGAGAAACCCTTCAGTGACTAGGAGACGTGAACAGGAAGTTGATAGATGAACGCAGACGTATTCATAGGAAGTTCAGGTTGCCAGGAGTGTTAGCCGGTTGGGTGTCCCTGCCCCATTTACTCTCTCACTCCTTCTTTTCGTTCTCTATTTTGAAGCGTTATTGTGAAGTTGAGAGGGAGGCCCACAAAGCTTGTTTTGTTGCACCATATGTGCACTGACGTACGACTGAAAGGGAACCACTGAATGAGACACCAGAAGTAGGGCAGGGCGATATAGCTTTACAAACATCACAATGTTTTACAGCCTTTTATGATAGTTGGGATGCATCTCAAAAGTAATGTTTGATATATGTTGTTTTTGTCCTCAACCTGAGGAATGATCAATTCAAACAAACAGTTCGAAATAATATTAAGGCTTTTAATTTTTTATTTACTAAATGAACACAACAAACAATTATTTATGAATTAAATTTATATTCAGTATTTTTTTTCTAAAACTTTATGATGCTGCTTTAAATAAATCATGTTTTTCAGCCCTCAAAAATATTTTGTGTATATATTTTCCCCCATTTTAAATAGATTTGTTTATTTACATTTAGTTATTATGAATAACTATTAAGTCATTTATATGCACTAATACAACAACTGATTTTTTTCAACATAGGTTTTTACTTAAATTTTCACAATGTCTCTTTAAAAAAACTATAATATATTTTCAGGCTTCAATAATATTTAAAATATATCTAAATGTTGTTTTTGTCCTTGACCAGAAAAATCATAATTTCAAACAAACAGTTCTTGCAAAAATAATTCTAAAAGCCATATTTTTTTTCTGCATCTTATTTGACAAAAACCTGAGATTTGTGACAAAGTTTGCAAAATAATCACTGCATATTAATTTTGAATCAATCCACTTTGGAGGTGCTGTTACGTAAATACAAAACATATGAAATCTAATGCAATACTGTTTTACTAACATGTAAAAAGATGCTATTAAAACCATTTTTGCTTTCTATAGTTGTGAGATAAGCATTGCAGAACTTCTACAACATGTTTATAAAATGTGCATTAAATAATCACAATATTAATGATGTTGCTTTTTTATTGCAACCAAAATTGTGACTGTTCAGTGGACATTCCCAGTCTTATATTAGGCCTAGATTTTCCTCTGCAATGGATGAACATGAAGCCACTGGTTTCATATTCGTCCACTAACGAGTATTGACGAGCAGATGGCAATATTAGATCCGTTTCCCCTTCATGAGGTTCACAGAAGCCGCCTTCCTCTTGAAAATCTGCAAGATTTACAGATGCAGCAGAATACTTCTCTAATTTACTGAAACATCCACCGTGATCCGGTCACTCATCTGTTTCTCTGCGGTAAAGACAGGCTTTTAATCTAGAAGGTGCCCCAACGTGGCCTGACAGCAATGCATTATGGGTGTGTGAGGGCAAAGATAAAAGGCGCTTTGAAAGCATCATGAGTTTGCGGTGCGGACTGGGGATGACGCACGCGCGGTACGAGCGGATGCAAATAGTTAAAGCGGAGCGAAAAGCGCTTGGATGCGCTCGCTGGCAGTTTCAAATGCGTGCACTCCATCCAAGTTTATAAATAACTGTAATTATAGAGTGCACGAAGAAACAAGTCTGGTCTGAGTCTGACACACATTCGGCTGCTGTTTGAGCATTAACCCCTTCTAAACAATGTTAGCCTGATTTGGGGGTATTTACGTGGTTTGTCCTGGAGATGGATGGGAGTCTCCAGCCGTGCAGCGGGTTGGTAATGGTGTGGTTTTGATGTCCGTCCGCCCACTCACCCATTGATCTCATGCCGGAAGTGGCCTGTCTGGACTGGAATGGAAAGTGGATAGAGCGGTTCGAGTGCCAGGGACTTCATAAAACGCCTCCTCCATCCTCCGTCCTCCATCGCCAGGCGCGCTGAGCTCATTAGCTGTGAGGTTTCTGGAGCGCTGCTCTGTTGACTTTTGCTTGATTCGCGACGCCGTTTGTTTAGTGAACGGGTAAACATTGCGCCATTCTCTTCTTCGTCTGATGTAAATACTCCTCAGGAGGTTTAAGCTTGAGAAACGAGCCATCGATGCAACGCGCATGTGTGAACGGCCATATTTCACCTAAATACTAAGTTTTTATATATATATATTATTGTGACATTCACGAGTTATGCACATTTCTTCCTCCCAAAATTAAAATTCACATAATTAAAACTATTATTATTAAAATAAGTTACGTTTTTGTTTGTTGTTGTTGTTGTTATTTTACAAATTGCAATTACCCATTTCATCATGGTGGTATTTATTTTATTGCATCCAAATACATTTAAAATTGTATTATTTAATTTAAATAAAAAATATATATTATGTTATACAAATAAAATAAACTTTTTTGTTCACGAGATTCACATACGTGACTTTTCAAAACGTTTCTGTTTACTTTTCATCTTTCTGTCTGTCTATCTAATGTTTTGTTTGCTAAAAATAATACCTTTATTGAACAAGCGACAGTAAATACATTTATAAGTTTGCAATCATTTCTATATCAAATAAAAGTCGTTCTATTCATCAAAGAATCCTGAACAATAAACGGTTATCACAGTTTCACAAAAAATAGTTTGCCAACCCAACTGCTTTCAACATTGATGATAATCAGAAATATTAGACTGATTTCTGAAGGATCATGTGACACTGAAGAGTAACGATGCTGACATTCAGCTTTGTGTCACAGGAATACATTACATAGAAAACAGCTATTTAAAAAATGACAGTTTTTATTGTATTTTTGATCAAATAAATGCAGCCTTGTTGAGCAGAAGAAGCTTCTATTGAAAGCATTTAAAATTTCATCACCAACCCAAACTTTGGAACGGCAGTGCATGCAAAATCAGCTCGTCTTTTTCCCGTATAATCATCATTAATCAGCCAAGAGAAAGCATCAACCCTCAACCACTGTGTTTGGTCTCTTGTTGCTTTCTCATGCCGAACGCCACACAGGCAAGCGTAAGTCATGGAGGCGAGGCGAGGCTGGCGTGACATTCCTTTTGGATATGCCAGCTAATCCCAGAGCTCGTGTAATGACCAACAGAAACATTCAGTGATCGGAAAGCACTTAAAGAGCCAAACGGAGTCTGGAGCCGTAATATCGGGAGATTTAGGAGGAGCAGTTAATGTCTTCAAGATGTTTTCAGAGCGGAGCGGATGATATGATGCAGCTCTGGCTTCTGTGTGACGTCTCTTTAGAAGCTAATTAGCGTGGACCTGCTTAATCGAGTATCTAAATGCATGCATATACTCATGTTTTATGCAGATTTGAGACTCAAATGCACCAAAACCAAATGCTCCTTCATGGTTTTGCATTAGCAATTCCCCTCGGACAGCGGTGACCTTTGGGGTTGTAAATGTAAGGTTATCCTGACGTCATGCGGTTCATATGGAGGCTGTATATCTGGCTGCTGGTCGCTAACTATCTGCATGTTTTTTGTCAGGATCGTATACAAAGCTTCTACCCCGGAGCGTTTAGGAGGCCCGTGTTTTCTCTGACACGTCCAGGAAAACGTTTGCATGCAAATGGCACAGAGCGCATGTCGGGCAATTCGATACAATTCAAAACAGCCACTAGATCCAGAGCAGCTGACGCTGAGACTCAACACAACGAGTCTTTTTTGAGTGATTTACAGCTCAGAAGGAAATCAGCAATGAGATTTCTTCCTTTCACAGAGCTGTTTGTAGTTTAAAAGTTAATGTGTGTCATTGTATCTGTTTGGCTGGAGCAATGGGAGGACGTTTTTTAAAACAAGCAAGCAAAAAACAGAAAGATTTATTCCTGCAGGTAGTTAAATTTTTTTTCAATTAATGTTTCCTTACACTGAATCATCATTTCTATTCATTTCACACTGATTTACGTGATCTGATGATGACCATTAGCTCATAGTGCGCGATCATATTTATGTATGAATGGATGACAGAGACAGGCGTTTTCCTTTACCACACACACTCACACTCTCACACTCTCACACACACACACACACTCACACACTCTCACACTCACACTCACACTCTCACACTCTCACACACACACACTCACACTCACACACCTCACACACACACACACACACACACACACACACACACACACACACACACACACTCACTCTCACACTCACACTCTCACACACTCACACACTCACACCCACACACACACACCCACACACACTCACACACTCACACACACTCACACACTCACACACACACACACACACTCTCACACTCTCACACCACACACTCACACACTCTCACACCACACACACACTCACACTCACACCTCACACTCACACACTCACACCTCACACTCTCACACACTCACACTCACACTCACACTCACACACTCTCACACACACACACCACACACACACACTCACTCTCACACTCTCACACTCACACTCTCACACTCACACCTCACACACACACACTCACACACTCTCACCACACACACACACCCACACACACACACACACACACACACACACCACACACTCACACTCACACTCACTCACACTCACACACACACACACACACACACACTCTCGCACTCACTCTCGCACGCACTCGCACACGCACACACACTCACACTCACACTCACACTCACACTCACACACACACACACACACAGAAGCGCGTGACGTCTCAATAAGGACATAAACACACAAACAACATCTCCAGAACTGCTCTGAGAGTCACTTCATGAGCGTTTCACAGTTTAATTTGAGTAAAACTATCCTCATCATATACACACAGAAATGTAAAGGTATCCACGGCAACCCGTCAAAATAAAAGTCCGGGTTTTTCGAAGACAGTGCAGCAGAAATATTTGTTCAGCAGAATGTGTACATAACACTACTACTAAAATTATGAACTTTTTTTTTTAAAGGAATGATCACACAACGTTTCTAGCATGTTTTAATTTTAATAGTAAATTCCCTTTGTTTGCCAAAACATTTTTAATTGTCAATAATTTAAAGATAAATGTAATTGATGTTTTATGCTTTCGTTTGATAACCAGATACACAACACAGAATTTCTGAGGAAAAATAAAACATTTAATTTGGCTATTTAAAAAAATAAATAAATAACATTAGGTGAGAGAAAGTAAAACATAACTTTCTAATTGTTATTTTCTTCAATCATATAATTATGATAACACCTAAAATACATTGCATGTGAAACGTGTTGAATTGTGTGCATTGTGTGCACGTGATCAGGATGAAACCACCTCCGAAAAAACCCTGTTTGCAGGACTATACATTATTTAGTCAAAAACAACAACAACAGTTATGTCTGATTCAGTTGCATAGAACTGAATTAAAATAATACATTGATATTAATACATTTTCTGTCCAATTTTCTTTCAATAAAAGTGTGGTTATTTTATTGGTGGTGTTTTTTGCTGGGTGCTACGGTGTAACACTACTCGTTTATTTTATTTATTATTTTATTTATTTCAATGTAAGTTTTTGTGCACACAAACTATTTTTTCCCTAGATTTTTGATTACTTGTTGTGTATTTATTATTTAATGTATACATCATTTTTTTATTTAAATTTATAAAAGTGCACTGATTGAAGAAGCTTGTTTTGTTTAATATTTTATGCATCACTTGACTTAGATTTTATGAGATGAAGAAAAAGAAAGAAAGAAAATCGACCAAACATATCGGCCTAAAACATCTGCATCATATATCGTCCATCGGCTGCCCTGATTTCTAAATCTCGGCATCGGCCAGAGAAAAACCCATAACGGGCGACATCTAAATAAAATAATGACATAAAATAAGTGTAACATTTCTATATATTTTATAATTCCACCATGCAAACAAACTTTGTTTTTAATTTCAATTTGCTCTCTTAATTTATGGATGAAATAAGACCTGGACTTTTGTGAATGCGATTCAAGTGCACAATAACAAAAAAACATGAGAGAGAGAGAAAGAAAAATGCCAGCATTGGTCATGTTTATTTTATAAGTGTGTGCAACTCTAAATCAAGTTAGTCTGTAGTGTGGACTGCATTGAAGAGCGATGGGCAGGATTTTGGATATGTCTGTGTGCTCTGAGTTTGTAGGGTTTTTGGGGTCTACAGTAGGTGCTTGTTCCAGTGATGAACTGCGCTAGGATGGTGAAACTAAAGC
>QVTF01006959.1:0-26551 GCA_003573665.1 Oxygymnocypris stewartii | reverse complement strand
AGATCTGATAGAAGAAAGACCATTTCTGGCATTGGTAGTGAAAAAATATCCTCTCCAGAGGGTGAGTAAATACATAACTTCATTTTTACGTTTTATACAGATAAAATGCTTGTACATGCAAAACTCAGTGCCATGGTGCTAGGGTGTTCTGGGTAATTGCCAAGGCACTCAGGATAGCCAATATGAAATTATTTATAAGATATATTTGTACATTTATTTATCCTGTATTTAAATTTGAAAAGTATTCATTATTTAATTAAATGTATTTTCAGATATATTTTATAAAATGCTAATTCTATACTGTAGATTATTTCATATTTGTTTGTACATTTTCATATATTTGGAGAAATTTTGGTATTTTTGTACGAGGGTTTCAAGAGCATTTCTAAGTGATTTCTTGAGTGTTGTGGGTTTTTCTTCTTGCATTATTTCTTGTTCGCCAGTGCTAAAATTGTAAGTCTAATCAAAACATCTAGCCACAAGATTTGAGGTATCATGTCTATACCCCAAACAATACAGGACATTTCAAGTACTCAGTTTAGGGCTTGTTCAAAATGATAAGCAATAGCAATAGCAATGGATACCTCTGCAAACACCACCAGAAAGGATTTTAGTTCAAGGTTAAATTTCATATGTTGACAGACTATCATGTGACCTAAATGTCAAGGGTGAACTATATACAAGATCATGCAAGACACAAAACACATAATACTGCAAACACAGTCAAATCAAACTACCAGTGCAATATAGAAAATACACTTTATTTTCTAATACGTTGCTCGTGATATCATTTGTGCCACATGTGAGAGGTATCCAAATTGTAATTGAGGAAACGCCAGATAACATCAAAGCAGGAGCAACAACAACTGTTCCCAATGATGTGAGATGAAAATAACATGCTTATTTCAGTCATTTCTGAGTGCTGGGTTGGGGTGGACTGAAAAAATAGGTATGTATCTCAACAAGTGATTGACTCAGCCTGGTGTAGCAATAGCAAATAGCTCCTAAAATAGCTGGCTGGCACTTATCCTTCCATGGGAGCCAGACAGGGTCAGCTGTTACAGCACAGAAACGGCCACAGGCTCGCTGAAACACTCGAAGGACACACATGGCTGCTAGACCAGTCAAGTGATCATTATTGAACTAAGTAATAAAGTAATTCAGAGGGATTTGAGTTAAGCTTATGAGCACAGAGAAAGAGCGCTGAATGGTTGAGTTTATGTTTACACATTTTGAAACCGTTATATTGCTTCAATAGTGCGTGTGCTAAAGAGGATTTCCCACAATATATCTAATATAGACAACCACTGTTGTGTGACCAGGGACATGGGATTTCCAGAATTTGATTATTCATTTGTGTGTTAAAAACAGGCTGGAAAACAAGCTTAACCTTACTGTGGTTGGAACATTGGTAACAGCAAATAAATAATAAAATGTTAATTTTCAACTCACTAATATGCCGAAATTAGTTAAAGGGGATGTCTGTTTGGACACGTTGCTTCACTTTTCCTCATCGCATTTTATTTTTAGACTGTTTTAAAGAAAATCTTCAATGTGTTTTTAATGAATAGCTTTTGGAGAATGCTTTGTGGTAAACTGGACACAGAACATGGTAATTTAACCAATGATTATGGAACCGAGAAAAATTATCCTGTAGTCATTGTGATACCTAGATCAGATGGGTAGCAAGTGTGATTTAATGCACTTCCTAAGTAAATGTTTACTACAATAAAAATGGACTTAAGTCTATCAGATAGTGAGTTTCAGTTCCTACATACTGTTCATATACTACAGCCACAGTTGATCCATAATTTTATTTCACAGGCTTAAGGCAAGGCAATATTTTGCCCTTGAAACTGATTATTTGTCCTGTACCCTTCTGTTCATTCAAGCAAGCTGTGTGCTAGTTTCTTGGTTCACGACTGGAAATCCCATTGGTATCTGTGTCACAGAGAGTCAGATGTTTTTCCAGCCTAGTTTCTGAGCACACTTTGCACACTACACTGATGATTTGCATTCATAGCAGCTGTCCTTGTTACTATAATAAGCGCTGACAGAGCAATAACTATCATAACCATCACCATTTCAAAAAGATAAACACTTACAAAATGGATTTAACATAAAGAATCCTTAATGAAGCATGTTTGGTGTAACAATCAATAAATCAATCAATGTTTTCAAAAAGCAGAGGTCCGTGAATCCTTTGGGGATCTGTGTACATGTAGGGATTTTATTTGCAAATATTCCATTTTTATTTTCTATTATCCAAATGTGATCCATAAATGATCTGTTATGCATTGAAAAGGGTAATAATCTGCATTAGTATATCTGACAGTTCAGAGAGTGCCCCTGATGACATGAAAGCACAGATGTTGACATTGATTTCATTCCTTTATTCAGGAAATTAGGAGTCAAAGTTTGAGTCACAATAACGATTATCATAATTCTGATCTTTCTGCTGTGTTACAGAGGATAAAAGAAGGTCAGTCGCAGACTTCAGAGACAACTCGGCTCTCGGAGGATTGGAGAAACCCTCTATTTCCGTCAAAGCTTTGTCTGCACTATATCTGTCAAAAGTGGCAGCTGCAGAACCTGCGGGAAACCTCTTGAAACCAGTTAGTACTTGTAGCTACTTTTATTCTTCATGATACATGTGGTGACCTTTGGGGCCAGGGGGATGAGACAGAATAAAGCAGGCAGCAGGAAGAAAAGGCTGCGTAATAAAATGCATGTAACAGCTGACGAAAATATTTTTGGTTTATGTCATTGTTCTATCTACAAGTTCAAGGAGCATGGGTATATATAAATGATATATTTTATATGAATTTAAGTTAATAAAATCAGTTCCTTGTTATTTTTGTGATCATATAAGCTCAAATATACTTGTAATTCCCTTGATTTTGTTTGTTTTAGGACCAGAATATTACTTCTCCAACAGGAAAAAGGCCAACGCAATCAAGGTAAGAAAAATTTGTTTCAAATATATACTTTAATTTGGTGGTAAAACTTATTTTGGCTTTTTAATTTGATTTAGAGTACAAATTAACCACTAGAAAACATCACCCCTGCTGTGAACTCTGGAATACATTGTAGTGTGTGTAAATGTAGTTTTTATTATAATTGTATCATATTATGCACCTCATTCATAAAATAACCAGAATTTTTTTTGTGTGATTGTTTAGTGCTCTAAAACATTAGCAGCTTGTCTTTCTGTAATTGCACACTCAAATAAATAACACATTCTGGTTGTGAACCCTTAGCTCTCAGGTGTGAGATAAAATAATAACATAGGAAATTGAATTTACTGTTTGATTAACTACTCATTTGCAGGACAGAACAAATAATCATTGTGGGTGTTTTCACTGGTCTTTGCGCTCATAATAACATTACTGACATGAGTTATAACAATCTCAACTGCCTGTATTCAGATTGCTGAAATTATTAACTATTAGACTTGTTTGGCACAAAACGCTGGTTTTCTTTGGCATGCGGTTTGGCTTCCTTACAGTTCAACAGGTATGTTTAACTTCTTTAACCATTTTTTGCTAAAAGTTAATCATAACCATTTGAAATAACAGGCTTATATATTAGCAACAGTACATTATAATGACCTCCTTCTTTGTTTTTTAGATGGCTGAAGGTGCTCAAAACAGTATTGCATATGCACCTGAATCAAATCCACCAATACACCATCTGGAAAACAACCCTGATGAACATGAACGACCCTTTACATCACCACCCCCTACAAGAGAAGCAATGTCCATTCTGCACCAACGCCGACAGAAATGCGAGCTTAGACGACTGCTAAAGCACACTTGCCCTGAGCTGAAAAATGTAGACAGTTTGGTAGATGAGGAGTTGGCTGATATTCTTAACATTGACCCAGACACAGACACTGGATACCAGAGTGAGTTCCAGTCCAGGTGCTGGCGCTTTGAGAGCCATGAAATCAATTCAGTGAATATCCATGATCAAAAACTACAGAAAATGGAGTTTCAAGAGGGTGACATCAAGAGAACCGCCTGCATGTTTGAACAACCAACATCTAACTCCTACAATGAAGACAACAAACCTCAACTCAACAAATCAGAGGAAGGGACATCCGAGCAGAGCATCATGCTGGACGTGAAAGCCACACGCAGAATGTTCGAAACTCAGTCGATGGCTAGTCAAAACCCCTGTCCAAGGAAAAACATTGTTTGTGAGGAAGAAAGTCGATCACACCAAAACCAACGAGTAATTTGAGACTGATGGAAAAGAAACATCAGACCTTCACCGTAACAGTCTAACCAATGATCTCATTGACACAAATGAGGTGTTTGTAAGTATATCTAAATCCAAACAGGTCTTTGAAACACATGACAAGGAGAACATCTCACCAACAAATGACAACTTCAGCCAAGAACAAGAACTGCTGAAGGCAAATGTAAGAAACAGAGCTCATATGTTTGAATCAACTCCGCTTGATAAGATCAATCAACAAACCAAGGAAGAATCAGAAACCATCCTGGAGAACACACAAGACACTCTAGTTTCTATATGCAACTTCAGTGTCATGCATTCTGATGGAACCATCCTTGAAGCTAATGAAAATGGCCATGTTAAAAAAGCAAGATATAACTTCATAAAGAAGATAAAAGTCCAGAAATTCAGGATGAAGAGATAGTGACTGGAAGCATAAAGAACATCATGCTTCAGATGCTACCAGGAACAAACTTGAACCCAATTGTGACCTTCCTAAAAGAGGACTGTCAGGGCAATGTGGAGATTCAGAAAGTAGATGTCCCCATTCACCAACTTCCATTCACTCAAGATAAAGAGTGCAGAACTGCCAATGTGGTGCAGATTACTGAAGATCTACTCAGTCAAGAGAAGTCCCTGAGGAAAGGGGTCTTAATACAAGATGGAGCCAAAGGAACGAGAGAGATAACCGTTTATGCTCTATTTATCCACAGCGAAGACAGTACAGGGGTAATGGGGTTTGGTAAAATTGGTTTTAGATCCATTCCTTCAAGTCTAAGGAACGTTCCAGAGTCTGAAAATTGTGATCTGAAGACTGATATTAGTTCATCAGAAAGTTCTTCAGTAGTAGATACAAACAAAACAAGTAATATGCAGCTATTCCAGAGCTGCGTTGAGAAAGGAGACCTTGATCATCTAAAATGCCTGCAGGAAACATCATCAGATGTAGATATAGGTACATCTACTGGGGAATCGGAGAAAACAAGTGAGATTATACCAGGTAAAGTTATCAATATCAAAGCCATTTTTACTACCAATATAGATAACACAAGCATGCAGTCGGATGAAAAAAAGTCAAAAGTGTTACCTAAAGACAGTTTGCCAAATAATGAAAATGATAATGCAGAAGCAACAAACCAATCTGAACATTGTCTTGACACAGGTGACAATCTTCAAAATCAAGATATCATGGATGATGGAGTCGTTCTTCAAGCAGAACTAGTTGACGTTGTTGAAGACGATGAGTTGGTGAATTTACAAACAGCCATTATGAATCTTCATCAGGCGACAATAGAGGCAAAAGCTCTTCAGCAGAGTGTACAAGCAAAACATGCTTCCCAACAAACCAAACCCAACAAATCTGTGATTCTGGTTCAATGACTCTTGAGTTTACACTTGTGAAAAACAATGATAATGTAAGTGAGAATGACGAGCTCTCGCAGTTTCCCAAAACTGAACTGGAAGAAAGTAAGGAGGATGTTATGAGAGGTAACATACAGGCAGCTCTTGCTTCCTTGGGAAAGTCGAACTTTAATGTCACAAAGGGGGATTTAGAGCTGCCATGATTTATAAGAATTCTGGTAAGGATTTGCAGGACACAAAAAGACAGATGAAGTGATGATGAACCAGATGAACCAGCCAAGTGATAGGACTAAAGAAAATAAGTCAGCAACATCATCTCCTGCACCTCAAGCCGAAAAGGAAGCTTTAAAATCACCTGAGGGAACTAACACAACCCCTTGTGAAAGGCCATTTGAAAACAAACCAGTGGCATGTTCTCCCATGCCTGTCTCTGTAGAAACACCTGCTAAAAATCGTAAAACTCCTGTTGGACCCAAACCGGCTATCCCACCTAAACCCGATCATTTAAGAATTAAGCCCAACCCTTTTGGTTACGAAACTGATTCAGAACACCTTAACCAAGTCTCTCCTACTTCTTCAAACCACCAACTGAGCAGACTAATGAATCTTCAGCTTCCAAACAATGCCTGTCTCATGAAAATACACTCTGCAAAAGAGTACAGCATACTGATGCTAATGAACATGAGCCTAGTGATACATCAGTGAGTAACACTGAAAGTCCTAAGAAGCTAAATGGTGTAGAGGTTGTTGAAGAAACTCTAAAGAGCTCCCCAGAAAGCATTGTCAATGAATCTTCCACAGGATTTCATGCTACTCTTCAAAACTTTGGGGTAAAGCCGAGTGGTTCAGTGCCTCCTGTAAAACCTAAAAGAATCAAAATGGCAAAAGAAAATATGATAAATTCAGACAATACCATTAGCAACTCTACCACTTTGGAAACTGAAACAGCACAGGGAATTGCTACTCCTCACAACAATGACTCCTCAGGCAAGACTTATAAGACAGATACCAACAACCATGATAAAAGAAATGATAAAAGGGATGATCAACAAGTTAATGTAGTGGTGAGACGGAAAAGAAAATTAGAGGAGAGACTGAGGACGAGCGAAGGCAGAGGCTCTCGGTGCACATGGATGAAATCATGAAAGGAAACGTGCCAGCTGTCATGGAGATCTTTGACAAGCTGAAAAAAGCAAGAAGAACTCAAAAACATACTCTCCAAAGTGGAGGAAATCGAAGAAGACACCAACAAAGTGGACGTGAGCTCGCTTAAAAACATTTTTGAGAGCGTACCTGATTGGGTCGTGCCTCTGGAGAAGAAAATCAAGCCAAAAATAGTCACACCAGAACATACTGGAGCACCAAGTGAACCTGAGATGATGTCATCAATGGAGGTGGCTTTTGAGGACTTAGAGAAAGCTGGTGCGGAGATCATTCGTTTTAAAAGACCAGACACTTGCAAGACTCATGGATATAGAAGAGGCCATTAAAAAGGCTCTTTACTCAGTATCAACTCTAAAATCTGACTCTGACATTGTAGGACTTTCTGGTCTTTTCAGGGAGTCAATGGTGGCTGTACAAGGTTCACCTCCTTCAGGTAATATCAGGAAAATTAGCATTGGGTCAAGCAAATCACCAAAAGCTCAAAACCAGATTGAAAAGAGAGTTTCTGGGCAGTCAACAATACACAAAATGCCAGAGCTTTTTATTCCCACAACTAAACCGAGATCAGCTTCTCCTTCATTTATTTCCATTCAGTCTGCAGCGAGGAAGCCTACGGAGTCGCCATCACCTCAGATCAGTCCTCTGAAGGAAGAATCAAAAGAAGAGACCAAGCTGCAGTGCTGCTGCAGTGTGCCTTCAGACCGCAGGCAATGTTCTGTCACAAAAGGAGCACCCTCGAGCCCTGCGAATCCACAGCGGCAGGTCAGTGTGCTGGAAGTGCAAACCAGGCCTGAAGAAGAGAGAGTCATTGGAACAAAAACCATCAGTGAGAACTATGAGAGGACGGACTCCTTTGGCAACAAGTTCTACTCCTCGAAATCCTCCACGGTCGTGACAACTCAACCTGAAACCAGGACAACTTCTAAAAAGCTCATCGTGAGCAGTCCAGGCACAACAGAAATTGTCACGTACCCAATAATCAACACACCTTTTATTAGAGAAGACCATCCTCCACTGTAAATTTATTTAAAAATGTATATTGGTTTAGGTTGCAATATAAAAGAAAGATCTAATAATGTAACAGCCAATGCATTTTTGTACTTTTTGTGCTTGGTTATTCTTTGAATGATACTTCACTATTCCTTTTTCCGTTTGTTAGTATTTCAGTTTCAGTTTTTTGTGAATTAATATTTTTTTAAACTATATGATTTCCTCAGTGTGTTGCAGTCTTGCAGTAAAGATGTTCTGATATTTCTATGAAAACAATATAATTTGAATTTCTGCCATATTTGTCAATAAAAATGAGAGAAACGTGTCATGTCACATTAAACATTTCAGTAAGCAGGTTTAGTCTTATTACAAGAAAAGAAATCCAAGGCACTTCCGGTCCAAAAGTTAAAAAGCTCTAAAAAGGTTTCTCCTAATGTCACAGATCAATTATAACTACACGTCGTTCATTTACCTGACACACTCTGAGGAGGGCTGAAGACTGAAATGGTTCAGTGTGCAGAATTTTAGTCATTTTTATAATTTCTATTGAGATGGCAATAGTGTGAACAAAGGCTTTTAAACTTTTTTGGACCAAAAGAAGTTCCTTGGATGTATTTTGTTTCAAAACGAACCACAACTTCACAAGGTCCTTTTAATTCCATGTTAATGTAAAATGTTTTCATTTTAAAGTGTTACTAGAATTTAATAATAAAAAAAAAATAGCTTAGAGGAGTGCTGCAAATGTTGGGATAATAGACATTGATAAAAGATTTAATATCTTTAAGAAAAAAATGATTCAAACGATGGATAGACATTGTAATGGATAGCCGAAATAAAGCTTTTACAATGACACAGTGTGAATACCATGATTTACACCAGTGTTTTCCGAAAGGCAATGCTGCATAAAAAAAACCAACACATCCTAATAGCTTAAGTGAATTAAACGCTAACTTCTGACCGCAAGTCTTATGGCATGTTGGTGTGTTAACCCTTTCATGTGACTGTAGTTTCAGCCAGCAGCTCAGGAAACATGCTCAGCCTGCCTGAAACCAGTTTACCCAATGGAAAGAATGGCAGCGGATATAAACTCATTTTTCACAAAACCTGTTTTTGCTGCAAGCACTGCAAAAAGAAACTAAGGTAAGAATGTTTCAGATAATGATACAAGCCGATAATGAATATCGCTGAAATGTAAACATTTTAAACACATTACATTTATGATTCCAAATCAGTGAAACACTTTGGCACCATAATGCAACTAAATAACAGTGACTTGTTGAATAGGAAGTGCTGAAGCTGCAGATCTGCACCAGTTTTCAGACTTTGCCTCTTAAGCTGTTAACCAACTTTGCTGACATTACAGCTGCTGCTTAAAACTGTACAGATATGCTCTATATTAATGATTTATAGCCAACAGATTAAAAGCAATAAACATACTAAAAACATGTTTTGTTTGTTTTAGCCTGCAAGGCTACGCGCCTCTCTATGGAGAATTCTACTGTGTTTTCCACTATCAGCAGCTTTTCAAAAGGAAGGGCAACTATGACGAGGGCTTCGGCCGCCAACAGCATAAAGACCGTTGGCTACATGATACAAGCATCATTTAGAGCTACTGATCAAGTATATGGGCCATAACCTTGACTAACAGATGGTTTGATGCAGGCAATATGATTTTCTGGTCTTTTTGAGATTGTGCTTTAATACGTTTAAATCAAACATGAGGATTTAACATAAACATAACATGATTTCATATAGCAGTTCATATGTATAAATCAATATCACACAATTATTTAAAAAATGTTTATGTTGTTATGTTTAAGACCTTGATGAAAATTTGTTTTATAGTTGTAGGACAAAATATTTTACATAACTGGTTGATGTTAACGATCTTAATTAAAAAAGAAATTGCTGAAAATAGCATGGTCACGCAAAAATCAAATCAAATGTGAAGATGTGTGTACATGGTTTTTAGATGCTGTTTGTTTTAATTAGTAAACTTAATAAATAAACATTTTCAATCATAAATAAATCACAGATTTTTACTGTTTTTCCAATCTAAATGATAAAAAGTACAAATTCATTTTGATCAAAACTTTGCTAACACGTGCAAATTGAAAAGTAAAGTCGTACCTCTGTTTGTCTTATTTTACTCATTCACATATATTAATACAAATCTATTAAAAAATAGCATACAATTCCACTACATTTTAAAATAGCAGTATAAATCTCATAATTTTGTGCTCCTGCGAGTCATTTCCTGCTCCTGATTCAGTCCCTTTTCAAAACTGTCTTTCTCTGATCCCCTGTAAATGAAAAAAACAAGAAAAGTAAGATTTAATTCTCTAATAAATGTTGTGCATCAAAAGTTCACCTATTTCTCTATTTATCATTGCAAGAGTTGTTTCATGCATAGTGTCAGTAATATAAAGAGGTATAAACGCACATGCTGTCCTCCACGGGGACATCAGTGTGGTCCTGTAGGTCAGTGTTAAGTGTCTCTGGGAGAAGGAACGTCAGAGCTCCTCCCACAAAAGGAAGAGTGCCGTATATGACCATTGGAATAGCAGGATGATACATGTCCAACAAGCCAATCAGAGGAGCCAGAATACCAGCAACACGCGCACACATGGAGTTCAGTCCCACACCGCTTTGCCTATATGATTGAGTTAAAAGAACAAGAGCTTATTTAGAATCCATAGTTGAAGATAGTGAGTGTTCATGCAGTACTTATAGACAGTACCTCACAACCGTTGGGTAGAGCTCAGCAGTGTACACATACACAATGGTGAAAGAGGCAGCGAGGGAGAACTTTCCAACCACTGCGATCACAGTCACAATCACAGGATACCCTGGGGGGAGTTAACACAGTTTAATTACAACTTCATGACTTGGTTAATTTTTTTCAGATTCTTTTGATTTTGTACACTCATTCATGTTTGTACTATCTGTTCACAATGTCCTGAGGGTTCGATTAGGGGTGGACTTTATGGTGACATTTTGTCTTCAAATCATACGTTTTTGTACCAGTCAAATTGTTCAAATTACAAAATCGCAGACTAGTACAAATCAAGAGTATAAAGGTCCCACTGATTTTCTATGTCACATTAATGAACATTAAAACAGATTTTGTCATTCGAATGTTTTTCCAAGACCGCTCCTAAGCATTGCACGATTTGGTGAATTTGTTGCGAATTTTCATTTGACATTTGCCCAACAAAGCATACAATTCATTCAGATCATATGAATTCATACGGTCATAAAAACTAGCACAATAACAAGAAATTAGCTTGGTTTTGCTGTTCAATTAACATCTGAAAGTTTGTCTTAATTTAAATAATACATCTATTGTTTTACAATGTACAGTATATATAACTTATTTTTTAAATGTTTTTATTAAACAGTACATGCATTTTACCATATGGTCAATGCTTGCTGTATATTTTTAGGTACGGTTTAAGTGTCCAAATACTTTTGTGGCCACTAAGATTGGATGTAGCAATTTTTTTTGTATTAATAAATAAAAAATGTCTTTGTTGATTATTTTGTGGGCAACTTTTTTGCTAAATGGGACAAAAACCTTTCTTCTTCTGTAATTCTAAAATAAGACTCTGAAGGTCCTCACCCGCTGGTATAGCAGGAATGACCAAGCAAGCAGTTCCTCCAAGGAGCAGCACTACGCTCTGGCAAATCCTCCTTCCGAAGCGCTGAATGAGAGGAAAGCAGGACAGCCGGGCGGGTAACTCTGCAATGCCAAAGATGAGTTGAGTCAGGTAAATGTCCAGGCCGAAGTTCCCCACGTTCAAGCTGACCCCATAGTAAACCAGGCTTATCACAAACCTACGGTGACATAAATAAACATGATAAAAATCTCAGCTGCTTTTTTAATCAGATTAGAAACGTTTTCACAGCTTGATTTGGTTCCAAAATCAGTGATAATACTTTCTTGTTAACATTTTATGCTGTTGAATTTATGCTCCTGAATGGTAAACTTGGATAGAGCATCAATGGTATGGCGTCTCATCACATTATGGATTTATAATAGATTTAAGAAATGCTAGGATAACTCACCACATATAGCACATGACGAGAGCTCTCTTTCTTAGGTAAGCCACTCGAAACAGGTCTAGCATGGAGCCTGTTTTAGCTGTGTTCTCTGCTTCCATCTGATAGGGCATCCTTTTATGTTAATGTATCTATTTTATTATTACTTTTGATTCAAGGATATGTTTTAGAAGGAAGAAGTGAATTTGATCTTTTACAGTTTTTCACCCAAAAAGGAAAATTTGCACACAAAAAAATGTATAATTCTCAGGCCATCCAAGATATAGACTCTCACTTGGAACAGATTTGGAGAAATTTAGCATTACATCTCTTGCTCACCAATGGATCCTCTGCAGTGAATGGGTGCCGTCAGAATGAGAGTCTAAACAGCTGATAAAAAACATCACAATAATCCACACGACTCCAGTCCATCAATGAATGTCTTAAGAAAAAAGCTGCATGTTTGTAAGAAATCATTAATACGTTTTTAACTTCTTAATGTTGCTTTCAGCTAAAATATGAGATTCTGATGGCACCCATTCACTGCAGAGGATCCATTGTGATGTAAGTGATGTTATGTGAAATGTCTGCAAGTTTTCAGCAAATTTTCATTTTTGGGTAAGCTATTCCTTTAATTCTTCTCTTAGACCAAATAAAGCTTGGCAAAGAGAAAAGGTCACCTTGTCAAGCAGATCTCCAGGCACCTTTCTGCCATTGATTCGGGCAGCATTCAATATCTCTTTCTTGGCCCTGTCTTGCTTGCCCTGAGTCAGAAGCCATCGGGCAGATTCAGGGAGAATCCTGCCAAATACATAGACAATTATTAGAAAGAAAAACACCTCATAAAAATGTCACAAAAATGAAATCAAAGCTATAAAATACAATGATAAATGTATTTTTGCACGTATGTCATGTGACCATTAACCAACATCAGAAATCCGTTAACATAGGAATCACTGAATAACTCTCACCAGTAATAGACGAAGAAAAGCCCAACTGGTGCAGACAGAACCAGCTGTAAAATCCTCCAGTTTCGGATCCCAAAGGCCACACCAGACAGCAACATCAGACCAATGGCATAAAAGCAGTGTGACAATATGGTAAAAAGGGCCCGTTTGGCTGAACCACACCACTCAGTACCTAAAAGGCATTTTAGATACCATGAAATTCATCTGCTGAATTCCCAAACTGGAGCTATATGCATTTTCATAGTGATTTCTATTGTTACAAGGAATTTGTTTAAAGCATAATTCGCTTTCTACATGCAGTCAAAATATATAAGCAACATTTCTGATCTTTAATGTACTGGCATTAGGAGGAGTCACATGTGTTACCCAAAACAAATGTGTTGATAGAAATCCCTGATATTGTGGTGCCGACCATAAAGCGGAGAGCTATGTAGACAAAGATGTTGGGAGAAAATGCTACTGCCACCCCAAACAGAAACTGCAGGAACAAGGAAAGCAGCGTGACAAAACGCCGGCCATACCTGTGGCAAGAAAACATGTTAACCAGCACGGTTATTAAACCACAGACATAAAAATTAGCCCTTGATGGGTTTTAAAAACAAGCTGAATCCAATGTTTTGTTTTTGGAAAAACTCCAAAATAGTCATTCTATTTATGTAAAATATCATTCTTATGTTGATCAGGGATTGTACTCTAAGCGTACTTGTCTGCCATTGGCCCAAACAATAGGGCTCCAATAAGAAGACCGGCCATGTAGACGGACTGAGATGCCTCATTATATCTTATTTTCACACACCAGGTCAAACTATAAGATAGAAAAAGAAAACATGATAAAAGACAATAACAAATGATGTAAATTAAAATGATATGAGATGTTACAGTTCAATACATATTATTAAAAAGTTTGTTTTTAAAGTCAGTAAAGTAACTGACCTTAAACTTTTAAAATTTCAATCATTAGCCTATTTTCCAGGAAAAAAACACAGTGACAAAACACTAAAATGATGATAAATGTTATGCATTATATAGCATTTGGTTTTATGTTAACAATGACGACCATAGTCATGGCATATGGCTATAAAAATAAACGTATAAATACTGCATCACGGAAAGTCATAGGTCGGTTAACAAAAAAAGTCATAGGTTTTAGTTTGTATTTTAGTTGGCGCTGCAAAAATAGTGTCCATTTCAAAATCACTTTCAAATGTTTGTTTAATCACAAAAGTTAGATCAACTTACAAGTTAAAAAAACGCAAAATACACTTGTGAACAAAAATTGTCTTCGCCTGAGGAGGTAGCCATGGCAACACATGATCGCAGTCTATTAACGTTATATAGATCAAACATAAGCACTGTCATTATTCAACACGTTTACAAGATAACACATATTTTGAGTATTTTTAATAACGTAGCTGACATTCAGCAAACTGCACTAGAGGCGCCAAAAAAGAGCTTTGCACTCGACCAACTTAAACCAAGTGTGACCAGAAATTAGGCCTAATGATACTGAAATAAATTAGCTATTTTAAATGTTGACTCCTTTGAAAGTCATTTTTTAAAGTCAAATATTATTTTACTTTTAATAATATAAAATCGACACATTTTATATCACGTGTATAGGATAATATCATAAAAGCATAGCGTTAAAAAAGTGTAACAATGAATATAACATTACTAGGTATAGCCTATTATTTACATGATTTATATGAAAAGGCTTTAATGTTATATAGTTTAAAACAAAACTGTTAGGCTGTTTTACCTCAGTTATAAGAGTGCTGCTGCCTTCGGGTGCCTTATAAACCCATCCATCAGTGCATGATATCGTTGTGTTTATTCCATAAGCTTCAATAACATCAAGCTCAAGATCCACAGGTGTGAACATCTTACAGCTCTCATACTGTCCTTCAGTGTCCAGAGGGACGGTGAGGTTCAGCTGCTTCTCCTCTGTCAGGTTGGGAGCCCGCTCTAAGATCCAGCCGCTGTTGCAGTTGTGAGGGAAGGTGATGGCAGTGAAGACCTGACCGAACATGTGGAAAGCTGTGAAGATGTTGGGGAGACATACCGCCACCAACAAGCGCTTCTGAAACGCCCCAAACTCGCCGACAGACGACAGGATCTGCGCGAAGTCTATCATGATGATCACTGGGCGAGCATCAGCGGCGGCTCGAGCTTAAAACACCTGCGCCGCGGTTCACCTTTGCTGAGCGAAATTAATTTTTAAACGTGTCACAAGTTCAGCATATCTACAACAATCTTATCTGCTACGACAAAGATAAAGCACTGTTTTGTATCACATCGATAAGGACAGCCAGAAGATTTTAAATTAATAGCAATAAAATATGATCCTACATGCAAAAGAATCAGGTCAATGATCTGATTCTAGTAGTTGAAATGTACTGAGAGTAATTCCGGCAGTGTGTTGTGTGAGTGTGTGTGTGAGAGAGAGAGGGGGACTTTGGAGTATGAGGCTTATGCAGTTGGGGCCTTTTTGCCAGTTAAGGCGGTCTTAATATTGTGCTAATATGTAAACTGCTGTTAATGTGCTTGTGGGTTCGAGCCATAGACTGTAAAAAGGTTCGAGCACAATATTCAGATAATGCTGTATGTGTAACAAAGTGACCACACTACTGAAGATAAAAGTAAGATGATTGTGACAAGAAGAGGGTAGGCTACAGGCAATTATGTTTTTACAAATATGAATTTAAAGGGGTAGTTCGGACATTATTTACACACCCTCATGTTGTTCAAAACCATAATTTATTTATTCTGCTGAACACAGGAGACATTTTGAAGAATGCTGGTAACCAAACAGCTGCTGGTTATTATTTACTTCCATGGTATTTTTCTTAGGGTTACTCCATTTAACCTTACACAAACGTGCCTTTTAGAGCCATTGTATACATATTTCTCAGTCCATTCATAATGCTGTTATTCTTAAAGGAATAGTTCTCCCAAAAAAATCAATTTTGTTGTCGTTTACTCACCCTCATGTCTTTCTAAACCCCTGAGTTTATTTCTTATGTTGAACACAACAGAAGATATTTTGAAGAACCAAACAGTTGTTGGTTCCCATTGACTTCCAAAGCAGGGAAATAAATACTATGCAAGTCAATGGAGACCACCAACTGTTTGATAACCAGCATTCTTCAAAACATCTTCTTCTATGTTCAACATAAGAAAGAAACTCATACGGGTTTGAAACAACATGAGGGCGAGTAAAAAAATATATAATATTTTGGGTGAACTATACCTTTAAGTTGGTTTTCTATGCAAAATGAACACAGCTCTGCTGGAGTATAATATTAAAATACAGCAATATATACTGTAACCAATAAGGAGGCATTTTAGGCACCTTTTAAATTAATTGTTTATTGATTTTAAAGCATTTAAAAACATGCCTTAAAATTCAACACAAGCTAAAGAATATTAAGTGAAAATATATTGATATTTTACTTACTGTTTTTGCTTTTAATTTATTCCTTACAGTAAATTGACTGTAAAGGCATTTGTCCTTGTACAACACTACTCCACATTAAGCAAGGACTTATACAATGCATTATTTTTAAGATCGGATATTATTTAATTATATACTACATAATCATGTTGACCGTTGATCTACATAGAATAAATTCCTTATTAAAAGTAAAACTCACCTTTTCAATGCAAGTGATTTTATTAATTATTTTCCTATTTTAGTGGACAGCTTTGTTGATTGCAAAGAGAAAAGAAAATACTTGTGCATCAAATCTTTATTTTACTTCTCTCCTAATATCTCTTGAATCTTCCCAATAAAACTGGAAAATAAAGTTTGAAAAAGTTTTAAATTGTTTAATAATTAGTTAAATGTATATATAAAATATCAAAAATGGCAAAGGGGAATAATATAATAATAAATCAGGTTAAAATAATTAAGTTGCTTAAGATTATTCCAGGCTTTTTTTTCACAAAGTTATGTTTAAATGAGATTTCATGGGAGAAGTAAACAACCTCTCATAAGTTCAATGAGAACGTCAGCAGTTCAGAACAGACCTGCTGAAAACACCCGGCAGATTTATGCTACAAGACCCCACAGTGATTATAAGCACACTCATAGACAAGACAAACCAACACTCACAATGTGTCTTTTGTAGCTGACACCACCTCCCATCTCCTTATTTATGAAGAACACAAAGGCCATGAGTCCAACATCCCTTATAAAATCAAACTAAAGACAAATTACATTATTTACATGCTCAATTGAGTTCATCCACAACAGAAATACACATGAATACTTAAGAGTTCAATTCCAGAGCAGGGAAAAAGCCAAACAGGTTTCATCAGGTACCTCAGGTACTTCTACCTTTTCACTTACAGAGAGACTTATTCAAATGAAAAGTCACAAATAATGTCAAAAAATAAAATAAAACCAAAATTCACAATTGAATGCAAAATCTAAAAACAAAAGGAGATATGCGTGATGCAAAAAAGTGTAGAAATATTAAGGCAATATTTTTTAGAGCATCATGGGATAGTAACATTTGCAAATGTGCCAAGTTGAGACAGCAAAAAAGGGTGAAAAGGCCTTCAGGAGTGTTCATTAGGGCTCAATAACATTGAAAATGAAAAACAAAAATCAGTTTGTATTGATACTAGTCAGTGTACATACAATGAAGACATCAAGCTCTGAGTATAACAGTAGAGAAAGTAAGAGTGTGCAACAACCAGAAGTAGACATTTCTAAACCAGATTCTGTAAATGTTCATCAAGCTGGTTTAAACTAAAGTAAATAAGCAAATAAAGCAAGCCCGTGTGATAAAACATGCTTAGCTGCAGCTATTCAAAAGCATAGGGAAAATATAGGTTAAAAATAAAGCTATAACTATAGCTAAACCATTTACTTTGTTTATGATCTCCATGTTTCTTTGAGTTTCACTCCTCTTCTATGCGCTCAGAAGTTTATTGGAGGCATTTTTGCATTGTTAATTTTTAGGGTGTCAGTTCAGATTGCTCAAAATGAGGACAAATGTAGAAAATAAAGAAGAAAGAGACATTAAAAGAATATTAAGGTTATATATCTGGTTATGATAACTGCATCCTTATACAAATAAATCGTAAACTTTATTTTAATCGATTCCTACAAATTCTGATCATTATCATGTTTGTGCAGCTCTTCCGTTGGGAATCTTATATGGGCTGGCGCTATGCTATCTTTCTCTTTGGCAACAGTGGTTTCTTTAGGGAAATTGAAAGAGGAAAAAATACATCAGTGTCATTCTGTTGGTAGTGTTGGTTTGTTTTCACATTTGTAGGCAATTCATGGTCCCGCACAGAACCAAAGTTTAGTTAATGCTGAGCTGAGCAAATCCCAAGAGTTTGATGTCGTCAGGAATCTCAGAGCCCTCGACACCAGAGGCCTGGAAAACACCACACATGAGGTGTTACTGCAAAACACCAGTGAGGACTAACACACAGCGGCTTTACCCAAAACAGAAGTCACTCACCAGCTTAAATGTGACATTTTTATTAGAATGAGGCTCTTCGACTATCTTCTGCAAATTAGCAGCCACTGAAATGACACAAACATGATATATTATAATTAAAAATGATTTAATCTTGACATTGAAATTAATTTTTCAGCAGGCATTACTCCAGTCTTTAGTGTCACATGATCCTTCAGAAATCTAATATGCTGATTTGGTGTTTAAGAATTTTTTTTTCATAATCCATGTTGAAAATGGTTGTGCTGCTTAATATTTTGATGTAAACTGTGATACATTATTTTAGGGTCAGTATTCTTCGATGAAAAGAAATAAAAAAATTAGCATTTATTTTACATATAATATTTTGTAACATTATAAATTCCATTGCTATCACTTTTGATCAATTTCATGCATTCTTGCTCAATAAAAAAAATTATTTCTTAAAAAAAATGTAATCTTACCTATAACTAAATCTCTCCCATCTACCAAGCCAGCCGATACTAGCTCCTGAGAAACCCCATCTGCGGTGTCTATAGAAAAAGAAAACGTGCGTGATGAATTAACTCCACTTTTTTTTAAACCTCACTCACTTGGAGTCTGGCAAATTACAACCTCCTGCATAATTGAACTGACAAGCTTGTAGATCTTCCAGAATGAGGCTGACAACTTAATAACTGATCAGCTGCACACAACATGCTAACATACTATAGTGAGGAGCAGAATGAAGACGTGTTCGGGCAGAAGAGCATTCTCACGCACTACATCAGGCCGTCAGAAATGGACATCTCCCCTGGAGCCAGCTAAATGCGCATGACACTAAATGTTTTATTTTGGGAGTCTTGAAAATTCACAACACGGCACTGACAAAATGCAGATGCAGAGATCTGGTGCTCTTTGACATCTGATGGAATGTACTCTAGCTTTGCTTTTGCCTCTGCTGGAGGGCAGAGAGCTGAGATAAAGAGGAACTGATGATAAATTGCTTTGTTAAATGAAAACATGTTGGACAAAAGAACTGCCCAAGTGTGTAAATCGAACGGATTGAGATGTTCACCGCCTTTAACAAATGTGACAACTGACAACCACAATATTGAGGGGTTTTTCTAAAGAGTCATGAACACTTTGGGAAAACATCTGCATTAAAGGGATACTCCACCCAAAAAAAACTGACATTGATTCATCAACTGGGGTCGTATAGATTCCCACCAGTATTCGTTTCGCATGTTCTTTCAGGCATCATCTTTTTCACTGCCAGAGAATCATTATTTTTCTAAAAATCTCATCTTGTTTTCCACATAAGAAAGAAAGCACACCTGGGATTGCCTGGGGATGAGTAAATGATGACAGAATTGTAATTTTAGGGTGAAGTATCCCTTTAAGAGAATATAGTATGGACTTTTTATTGTTGACTATTAGCCACGTCTTTATGCTCTTACCTCTGCCAGGCATGAACTCAAATCGTATGTCATTCAGATCCTTTTTCAAGTTTCTATAGGACAGAAGGAGAAATATAAGTCATCTACTGCTCTGGTCAACACTCGATCAAGGTCACCTAATGAATTAATACATAAAAAACTAACACATCTTACCTTAACCTTAATACTAAACTGATGGGGGACGTTACGGCATCGCCTCCAGGAACTGGGGCCTACAGATGGAAGCAGAGGATCAGACTCTCTGTACAGATTGAGGAGGCATAATAACTTCATGCTTGATACAACAGCTTTGATTGGAATAGAAATTTCAAAACGTGTTAAATATGATTTGTAGTTAGTGCTTTACCTGCGCAGCCGGAGTTGGGGTTGTAGTAGGGGCAGTGTGTTGAGGGTTGGCCGGGCCCTGGCCAGCAGCATGAGGTAGTTCAGGCTGGAGGTGACTGCTGAAAGACTGGAATATCTACGAATAGAAGAGGTGTTAGTGATACCAGCAAGGGGTGCTCTCCCTGTGGTCTGTGTGGGTCCTAACGCCCCAGTCTAGTGACGGGGACAGTGACCCTATACTGTCAAAAAGCAACATCTTTCGGATGAGATGTTAAACCAAGGTCCTGACTCTCTGTGGTCACTAAAAATCCCAGGGCACTTCTCGTAAAGAGTAGGGGTGTAACCCCGGTGTCCTGGCCAAATTCCCACCACTGGCCCTTATTAATCATGGCCTCCGTATAATCTAGGGGTCGACCGATTATCGGCGCCGATATTAAGCATTTTACCGATTATCGATATCGGCCATTTTAAAAACAGATTTGCCGATAATTTTTTTTTTATGCAAACAAACATACTATTTACAGGTGACATTATTTATTGGTGAATAAATAATACAGGTGAAACTATTTAATGTTTAAATGCACTATTTGGCTCGATGCAGCCTGTCTGAGCTCTGTGAGAGTGAGGCGATCTCTCAATCTCTGAGAGCAATCTCCGCCCACCGCTCATCTGTTATGCAGAGAGTCACGAGTCCGACCAATCAACGCGGAAAACTGAAGGCAGTCTCACACCGAAAGCACTTGCTAACTGGAGCTGCCTCAGTGATCACGCATCAGTTGTCTCTCAAAGGTAAAGCAGCAGCAGACGTTGCTGAAGTTGCAATAAATCACAATCCACTATGATGTCCGCGATGCGGAAAAAGCGGGCGGAATCGCGGAATGCAGTCATATAATGGAATTTACCGTATAACGCGGAATGTCACGGAATTTGACGAAGTTTGGATGAATTAATCAAAAGTAGGTCAGTACACTTAAATCGACTCGCGCTATGGACTAGTATCTATAAACATTAAGCCGCAAAAACACTTTAAATATGAATCCTGCATGTTCTGCATCTCTGTTAATGAATGACACAGACGTGCGGTTTCATTTACTGCACACATACATACTGAACAACGTGCGTCTCACTAAATGAGGACATAAATACATGAACAACATCCCCAGAACTGCTCGGAGAGTCACTTGATGAGCATTTGACCGTTTCATTTGAGTAAAACGATCGTCATATCATATATACATAGGCTACAGAAACTTAAAAGGTCCTCATGGCAACCTGTCAAAATATAAGTTCGGTTTAGCCGAATATATTACTGTAACGTTATACGTAATACAACTACAACAATTATTACAACTTTTGTTGAGAATAATCACACAATACGCTAAATACGTTTACTTTAAGTTTACAAAATGTTTACAGGATGCTTCTGGGTGATCTCTGTACTTATGTTATTATTAATATTATTAATATTACTGTTTATTTAATGTTGTTGTTATTAACAGTTTTCAGAATTAAAGACATGTTTAAAAGCATTTAAAGAACGTTTTTTTGTCAGAGCTCTTGTTATTATTAATTTTGGAATTCATTTTCATTTTTACACCAGACACGTATATCGGTTATCGGTCTACTTGATCTGTAATAATCGGTATCGGCCCTGAAAAACACATATCGGTCGACCCCTAGTATAATCCCCATGCACTTGACTGGCTCAATGACTCTCTCTCCTCTCCACCTGTATCTGGTGTGTGGTGAGCGCCGTTGTCCTGGCTGCCATCGCATCATCAAAGTGGATGCTGCACACTGGTGGTGGTTGAGGAGAGACCCCCCCACCACCACATGATTGTAAAGCACTTTGGGTGTACAATAATACACAGTAAAGCGCTATATAAATGCATAATTCATTCATTCAAATACATGCAGACTCACACAAACGTTTATAAATTACATTAGAAATAACTGTGGAATATAATCTCTGGTCATATATATATATATATATATATATATATACACAAACATTAAATGTATTACACAATAAATGTTTCAAGAATATAGTATACATACATGCATTTTAGTGGCATCTAGTTGTTGTCTATAATTCTTTTGTGCTTTTTAATTAATCTTTATTTAAAAAACTATTTTTATTTAAAGACTTAACAGTGTAAATAAATAAATATTGAATTACTTAAAAAAAAAAAATATGCACCGCATTGCAGGATACAGTATTCTGCAGAGTGCCCTATTTATTTTGCCAAATACAATTTCATCCACATATTTCATGCATACAAAAATGCATTATATGATACATAGTACATACTGCAGGAATCATAAGAATAGTTCATTATTATGGTATTTGGAATGGTTCCTCATTGGCTACATACCTCTATATCCTGGAGTCCTTCTCTTACTCTTGGTGACTGTGAGAGAGATAAAAAGGTCAAAGGTCAAACTCAAGGTCTCTTATAATATAATGGTGTGGGTTACTGTAATTCAGCTTTGGATTTGAACACTCTGTAGTAAGGAATGAAGCAGGGAGTTAAGGTCCTTCATGAATATAATATTTACCACTTGTGCTATGATTTTAAGTATTTATAGTTTTAGTAAAATGTCCTTCAAGAACTGAAGGACTACTGGGATTGTTTTTAAAGAGATAGTTCACCCAAAAATGAAAATTAACCTCATGATTTACACAGCCTCAAGCCATGATTTTCTTCTTTCAGATGAATACAATTGGAGTTATATTAAAAATTCCAAGCTTTACAATGGAAGTGAATGGCTGTTGAGATTTTGAAGCCCAAAAAAGTCCAGCCATCCATCATAAAAAAGTGCTCGACACAGCTTCGGGGGGGTTACTAGATGCCTCTTGGAGTGAATTGATGCGTTTGTGTAAGAAAATTATCCATATTTAAAACTTTATAAGCCCTTGTCTCCAGCTTCTGCTAATTGTCGTACGTGACAGGATTTGTAAAGAAAACGTCGGATTTAGATTTTCTTTTGCTGTAAACAAACGTGGCTCTCACAAGAGCTTACGATATGCCTACGTCCTTTGTAATCTGCTGGAACGCCACTTTCTCATGAATGCGTGTACGACAGTTTGTGGAAGCTAAAGATTACGGTTTATAAAGACAGATGGATGGATGCCCTTTTTTGGGCTTCAAAATCTCAACCCCTATTCACTGCCATTATAAAGCTTGGAAAAGCCAGGAATTTTTTTTTATATAACTCTGATTGTATTCGTCTGAAAGAAGAAAAGTTATATACACAAAGTATGGCTATCGTGAACTATCCCTTTAAGATATGCAACCAATTACACAATATCTGCATAGAACATATTTTATTCAATAGTATGAACTATATACATCCAATGTGTTCCAAAACCTTTAACCAAACAGACACAATTAAACACTGCCATCTAACCTGAGGTTGTGTTTCAGACTTACACTACTACTTCAATGTTTAAAGTCAGCAAGAAGTCTTTAATCAGCAAGGATAGAAGAGATATAAAGAGATTGTTATACTGGAATACAAGAATCATAGTGACCAGAGAAGTGACCATAATTGCATGTTAGTGCCTAAACCCACAGAAAGTCTCATTATGAAGCTGTTCAACAGAATCTGATGGTTATCGGAGAGCGTTTGATTTGGTCAGTATGACAAAGTATAAATAAAAACACATACAGATGGCGTCCAGGAAGCACACATTTCAGTCTTTCTTTTTATCCTTGCAATAATTATTTAGTTACCACAGTTTAGATTAGAAGTGTGGGATCAAGCTTAAAAAGCCAGGTAAGTAGGTATTCTGTAGCACGTATAAGCTATAGGTTCATAATAAGCAGAGGATATTGAGCAAAAGTTATCATATTAAGCGATCTAAATGATTTATACTGTGCATGATTATTTCTTGCATAGATCTGCAGAGGAACAGATTATCACAGACAGGTGAAGGTTCACCGTTCATCCTTAACCAACCTGAACTCTAGTATCTTTATTGTTTAGCCTTTGAAGCTGGATAACTATATACTCTCTTAACAAATTGTATTTCTCCTTATCTAGCACTTCCAGTTCCTGCATGCCCTAATGTTGTGTTTGACTGAGTGTGCTTCCTTGTTAAGGTGTGCCATCTGTATCAGCGGGAAAAATGAACAACCCTGGGTGGGGGCAGCTCAAGAGGATGAGAGAAACGGACTTGTCGCCTTGTCGACTTGGACTGCTGCTCCTTTAGCGGCAAACACAAAACACAGAGCCCAAGGATGAGAGGTGCCATGACTGCCAACGGCATTACAAACTGCCACACACAAAGAGTGCAAACAACCACTGCTGGAACTCTCAAATGACGTGTTCAGTTGGATCTGAAATTATGCTTGTGTGTGTGTGTGTGTGTTTTACCCGTAAGGCAGCAATAGCAGCTCTGCCCTCCTCACTCTCCTCATCCAGTTCATCATCACTCCATTCCCATTCTCCATCTTCTGTTTTATGGAGTCTCCCACTGGAGCCAGGAACTCGCCGAACCTACATAAAACACACAAATATATACACATATAGTAAATACAAATACTGTATGTTTGTACTCACACACATAATTATTTTTTTATATATAATTCAGTTCTATTTGTTTAAATTAGTTTGTGGATTGTTGTTTTTTACTTCGTTACAAATTTCACACTCAGATATTGCAAGTAAATTTTACAAATAATTACAAAAAGAAAATCTAGTAACATATTGATTTTAATGAGAAAATATTGAACTAGAAAGACTTAAATAGTATTTTCTTGTAAAACAGTCCAATAATTAGTTTTATTTACAACTTGGATATTTCAGAGTATTCTTTAATGTACTTGAACTGGATAAAATAAATAAGTATGGGAATAAGTATGAGAAGCATATAATAATACTATATAAACATCTCACAATAAAGGTCATAAAACCGGGCTTAACTCAATACAAATATTACAAAATCATAAAACTAGAAATAATACCTAATATTATACATTTTCCTCACCTTTCTCGCTCTCTCTGTTATGGTAGGTGCTCTCTGTAATAATCTATCCTGCAGAAATTCATTATTCTGCCAAAAAAAAACGGAACAGAAAGATTAATATTTTTCTAAATTATGGTAATAACCACAATTAGGGTTTAATCACAACATGGGCTGACACTCCAATTCAACTCCAGCCCCCTACTGGGCACTGATTCAAGCTGTAGACAGGGAACTCCATTTGGCAAATAGTTTATCAGCGAGTTGAAGAGGGATTGCTTTTGATTAGACAACAACATGACGGCCCAGTCATGAGACTGAACTCAACTGGGATTCATACACGGGGAGGGGGGGGCATAGGAGTATTAATATACACACACACAAAAAAAAAAGTTCATACAGAAATGAAAATGTACTCACCCTCATGTCATTTCAAACCCATATGCTGTTCTTTTTTGCGTAATACAAAAGAGTTCTGAAGAACCATTAAACAACGCTTATAATGATCAAAAGCACCATAAAAGTATCACTTAAAATGTATCGGTGTAACATGAAATTAAATTTTACATTCACTGATCTTTTCAAGCTACACCTCTGCATTTGGATTCAAATATAGCGTGAAAGCCACTGTTTGGTTTCAGAAGACATATGATTACTTTGAGTTTTATTGTCCTGTTTTGAGTATAACAGTGGCAATTATGAATTTTTGTAGTATAAAAAAAACAAAGTTATACAGATTTGCAAAAACCATGAGGGTGAATAAATGATGACAGAGTAACATGGAAAAAAATAAATAAAATAAAGTCCTGGAAGTAAGGTTCTTACCTTGGCTTTCTGGAAGAATTTATGTTTTAAGAGTTCTAATGATGTTGGCCTAAAAAGCAAACATTATTGAAATACATTCAAGTTTTCCACTAAAAAAATGGACTGGAGTCAGCTTTACAGCACAGGTATAAATAATTTTTACAAAATATTACAATTTATTTTAAATCGTAACAATATTTCACAACATTACTGTTTTACTGATTGTTTTATCAAATAAATGCTGCTTTGATGAACATTTAAAAAAATCTTACCAACCCCAAACTTTGGAAAATTATTGTATTTTATCACATGACCCAACACGATCATTGTGGCACTACTCAGCACCTTTTTCTGGGTCCTTCTGCAAACACAACGAGATCATCTTCCTCAAGGATTTCCCATATTTCTTCAACATCTCTTTGTCTGTGATTCCAGTCTCAAGGCAAGGCGGATCATTCTGCAGGGTCAACATCAACACCTGTAAACACAAACACACCCAACATGCTTTAAAAACACGTTTCTCATTAGAGGGATGCATGACGGTCTTCAAACAGCTGTGAGATTCATTAGAGCATCTCCAGCTCTTTCCTCACCTTCATAGGAGGGTATTTGTGGTAAGGAGCAGCGCCTGTGGCAAGCTCGATGGCTGTGATCCCAAAACTCCAGATGTCTGCTTTGAAGTCGTAACCTTTCACCTGCACACAAACAGTCACAGATTTGCTTGACACGAGAGAAGCATCCATATGCTAGCAGTTACTGGCAATTTTACACCACACTGAAGTCTTTAGATTT
>QVTF01006958.1:17500-26645 GCA_003573665.1 Oxygymnocypris stewartii | reverse complement strand
GAAAAGACCTGCAATAATAAAACAGTGAAGAATAAAATAGATACATATACTTAAAAAGTACAAAGCAAAAAATACACTTCTGCACACATTGAAACGCTGTAAATAAAATTGTGCAAAATAAAATATAAAAATAAACACTGAAATAATCAAACAATGCGAAATAAAATATGTACAGTCAATGCAATCATCATAATATTCTTAAAATGCACAAAATCATTATTGATACATTGTGGAACGGTTTTTTTCCTGAATAAAACTGTCAGAGAACATTCAAAAGTAACGTTCGCATAATGTTTGTACAATTATAAAACTTTCTCTTAACGTCTGCATTTTAAAACATGTACTGTACATTCAGAAATAATGTTTTCAAAAGAAATGTTCTCATAATGTATTATGCGTGCAATGTTTCAGTTGGACGGTCATGTAACATGTTTAAACATGTTCCGAGAACATTCAAAAGTAACGTTCGCATAATGTTTGTAACGTTCTAAAATAGAACGCGCGCGTGATGTTCATCTCGAACCCACGCGACATACAGCGATATAAAGCCTGTATAACACGAGCAGAGGTCAAACACTCGGTCTGGACACAGCTGGGGTCATTAACTCTGACACACGTATTATTAAAGACGCGTCTCTCAGCCGCGTGTTAAAGTCCATCTCTTTTCATTTACCACACTATTAACAGCACGTGATCAAGACAAAGGTCACTCTGTTATTAGGTTTAGTATCTGCATAACTCAGGCAAATATCATTTATCATGCACTCAGATTCATGATTATATCTCACTCTGAACAACGCGATAGAACTGTACAATTAATCAAATCTTTAGCATACTAATGAGGGTGCAGTTATTGATATGAATAAAATCTCACGTGGCACTGATTATCAGTATTACATGAATTCCTCGATCATCTATATAATAAAGTCTATTCAAAAAAAGCTTATTAACAAGAGTTTAACCAGAACAAATAAATACATAATCACACTATTAATTATATATAATATCCTGAACATTAGAACACATACAAAAAACAAGTCACACTTTCTATATCTTTAACAGTCGTCTAAAACGATTAAAACATTATAATATTCTTGAATCAAATCCTTATCAATCCTTTCAAATCACACATATTATTTTATCAAAAACTTAATTTATTCGTTTTATTTTTGATTCTTTTATATCAGTTTTTTTCGCAGATTAGTTGTAATTATTCTCTCAAGTCATATATGCGACAGATAAAACAATATCATTTATTCAGCCATAAAATAAACAGAGCATAGGCCTACATACAATATGAATCTATCATAAGATTTGTATTAATATATTTTGGTGATTTGAATGACTTCATGAAATATAAACCCAACATTGTTTCTAAAGTGGAATAATTTCATTAAAGCTTAAAATAACATTTAGATTTTGCGTGATTTTAACAATGTGTATTATACATATATTATACACATATATAATACAATATATAATACACATATATAATACTTTTAATAAATATAAACGACCCCGAGAGACGAAATTAAAAAACAATTCTGTATCTTGTCTCAAAACAGAAAATAAATTAAATTCTTATAGATAATTTTTTTTTCTCATCCATATGTTCTCAAAAAGTATCCATATTGACTATGTATAATGTGTTTTTAAAGTTTAAGCAAAAATACGATTCATATTAAAGGAGCAAAATGATTATGATTAAATGTAGAGGCATTAAATCAACACAAAGTGACACTCGGGAATTATTTTAGTTCTGTTACTTTTCCTTTCATTATTAATTAATCTATCAGAACATAATTGATACAGAAAATAAATGTATCTATTATAGAAAATAATATTTAGCCTCCTTTGTAGATTTACACCACATGCTTTCAAAACGCATCACAACGTCGAAAAAAACAATAAACTTTGATATTTATTTAGTCTATATTTTTAATATTTAAAAGCGGGTTTTGTCGATTTTAAACTTTCATATGAATAAATTCACGCCAGAAACAATCAAAGTGAGCAGTGCATATAAGCGTTAAATCACCTGTATTTTATTTTAATTCTATTCTCATATCAGATAAGTCCTGTCGTGCAAATTCTCCTTTAAACTTCGTAAAAGACACATGCAACCCCAAATCAAGCTCAAAGCATCTCAAACTATTTATTTATAACATTCATATCGAATTTTAAGATCTTAAATATCTCTTTGACCAAAAATACATCACCGTAATATATAAATATCTATTCTTTTTTTCCAAAGTTGCAAATAAAACAAAATAATAGAGTAAGCTTCACACTATTTTGTAATTTCATGATCAATCTAGTCACTCTTAATAAATGTGTTTAATAGATTAATCACAGCGATGCCATAGAAGAACCGTTTTTAGTTCCACAAACAATCATTCAGTCAAAGATCATCTCTTTCTTATCTTTTATCATCTGAAGAATCTGCAAAGACGCTTTTATGAAACAGAATTCTTCAGATGTTAAAGATTCTTTATGGAACCGTTCAGACAGAAAAGGTTATTTTGTTATCTTGAAGCAGCTTTATTTTTAAGAGTGTCTGCCGTTGATTTTTTTTGTGTGAAATTTAGTCTGCAATTTTTGAGTGAACTCTACTTTACTTATGATTTATCTACGTTTAAGAAATCAATTCCTGAAGTCATTCTGAACTCTCACCTAAGTTGTGGTGTTCGCGTTGCACCGGGCGCTCCGCCGCTCTGGAGCCCGTGCAGAACGGAGCTGTCAAAGTGCGACGCCGCCCAAGAGCCTCCGATGTTGGGGCTCACGTAAGCCGGGTATCCGCCGTGATAGGATCCGCTCAGACCGCGGGAACCCGTAGTGCTTCCCTCCCACCGGCGGAGATGTTCAGCGGGCTGGAGTAGCTCGCCGTGGCGACACCCGGAGCTTAACGAAGTGGAACGTGAACCTGGAGACCGGAGAGTGATGCTGGCCTCCGCTGGAGTTGTAAGAGGCGACCGTATCCGCGCCCGCCTGCGCCCCATCCCGAGTGCGCGGACACCGGGCTGCTCTGCGGCGGCGTCTGGAGGTACGGCAGCGCCGAGATCATCGGGGTGACCCGGGTGGGCGTCACGTACAACCGGCGAAGCGGCGGCGGAGGCCGCGTATTGGAGGAAACCGGGATCGTAAGACGCGGGTCCGTGGTTTGCGGTCATAGTTACAACCTTGATACATGTCCACAGGTGAGCGAAAATCGCTCCACTCGGCGAGGAACGGAGCATCGGCGTGGGTCTTACCGGGCTGAGTTCACCCTGCGCCCGCCGGGAGCATTACTCTGCTTCGCTTGACTCGACGGCAGCAGAGGATGATGAGGGTGGATCTCACTCCTCCCAATCTCTCCGCCTCCAGTAAAACACATCTCATTCCTGCTCGGGTCAACCGACCTCGTTTACAGGAACAACAGCATATTCCCGTCATGTGTGCCCACGCATGCACACCAGGCCCGGTTCTCAAACGAGATGAGAGCACCCTCAGTTAAAACTGTATTACATAACTTCTTTCTTTTGCAGATTTGGCAACTATCCAGTGCGTTATGGTTTGAGCTCTGGAGATTTTCATTGATTTAACGTATCTTTGTGTATATAACCTACCTGCGCATAATAGCTGAACTATAGCCTTTATGCGCATGCGCACAATAATTAATTCTGAGATTCCACTTTCAAAAACAAGGATTTAATTGAACTAAATATGGTCATATACCTTTGTTATTAGTTCTTTAGAAAAAGTATACAGTTCTTTACAGAGCGCCACAAACAACTGATCTTATAATAAAATTAAAAAATAAAATATAATAAATAAAATAAAAGAATGATAATAAAAAAAATAAACAAATTAAGAAAATAAATATTAACTCATAATAAAAAAAAATCACACACACACACGCCGCGCGCAAACACGCACACACACACACACACCACACACACACACACACACACACACACACACACACACACACACCACCTTGACTGAGACCCTCAAATAAATGATTTGATTAAATGACTTGACTGTGTCATGATAATGGTCAAGCAAAGGAGAAGAAACAAGAGAAAAGCAGGGAACAGTTTTTAGGAAAACTTCAATAACAAAACAATTGATCCAAATATATTATTTCCTAAGAGATATACGTGAGCCCCAATCAGATATTAAATTATAATACATCGTAATTGCATGACGATTTTTTTTATTAAGCCATATATGTTCATATGTGGATTTAATAAGTCAGGAAAGAAAACCTGTATTAGGTATATCAATTTTAGGCTGCATCATTTCTATCATATCTCACTCTTATATCTCTAAAAGTAAAATAAAACTCCTGTTTTACATAGGCTAACTAATTCACATATTTGATATATTGGTTAAAATAATATACAAGTAATATATACAAATATTCTGGTATTATGTTGTGTTTATATTTCTAATATGTGCAGCAAGAGTGATGGACACGATTGATGTCCCGCGCATCACTGACGTCACGCGCAGCTCGCGGATGTCGGAAGTCGCACTGTTGTTGTTTTCAATTACACATTTTTTACTGTCATATAAACAAACCGATACTTTTATGCTGTCAATATCCTTAGTTTTACAATTATGCGTCTCGAAAAGCGCCTTCCGCAACGATATCACACAGAACAAAACCCGCTATCAGTGCGAGGACAGGAGTGTGTGGTTTTCTTTTTAAAACACACACACACACACGCACACACACACACACACACACACACACACACACACGCGCGCGCGCGCGCGCACACACGCACACACACACCTCGCACACGCACACACACACACACACACACACACACACACACACACACTACACTTACACACACACACACACACACGTACACACACACACGTACACACACACACAACACGTACATACACACACACACACACACAAGATCATGTTCACACAGCGCTCTGTCATCAATAAATGGAGAAAAGTTACTCTTGTAAATCTTGTAATATTTTCCTGTAATTAAAAAGTAATACCTTACTTTACTAGTTACTTGAAAAAAGTAATATTATTACATAACTCACGTTACTTGTAATGCCATTACCCCCCCCCCCCCCCCACACACTGTATACAAGTGACTACTGATTTAGAAAAACAAGTCTTATAAAACAAAAGGAGGATTAAAACATTCTATTGTCACCATTCACTTGTCACATATGCTTTTTATTTCCATCTCTTTCTTGCTAGAAGAGATGTCTATGAATGTGTGTGTTTGTGAGAGGCATGTGTGGATTGTGTAATTCGTTCGGGGCCAGAACACTGTCAGAGTGAGTATGAACGAGGTGTTTGGTGACGGAGAGGAGAGCAGATAGAGGGAGAGACGGGGAGAAACAACAGATAGTAGATGAGACCGACTGTGTGTGTGTGTGTGTGTGTGTGTGTGGGGGGGGGGGGGGGGTCTGTTTGGAGGAGAACTGAACGTGGTGTTGCAAGATGGAAAATCAAAATGCTGGAATGTGAATTAATAAATATCAGCATCTTTCTGTCTGCAAACAGAGTTCTGAATCTGTAGCATTACGATTCCTGTCAAATTAGCCTAAAACACCTAAAAAAGGCATACCCAAAGTAAATTGCATGCTGTTCTTGGGCCATGTGGATGATATGCATGGTGTTGGTCTCCTTTGAAAGGTGACACTCTGAGGTTTGTTTCTCAACAGAATCACTGTAAGTCTTACTGATATTGAGTAATTGCACTTTGAACACACAAAAAAAGAAAAACATAATTCCGCCTGCATTTTGTGTGTAAATATAAGCCTGCAGATGACTATATGAACTGGAAAATACAATGGGATCACAGAATGAAGCCTTATCAAGCCAAATTTACCATTTGATAAACAATATATTAGAAAATTAGTGTTTTACACATGTTTATCTAATTTTATGTCTAGGCGCTTCCAAAAAAAGTACACTTGGGAGACTCCAAACGACCCTTTGTAACCAACGACACATACAATGCTGTAATTCTTGAATGCTTTAATGTGCAGTCATCATTTGGGCTCCAATGAAAGGTTACACTTAGAGCTATTCAATTTCTCATCCAGATTCACTGTCAATAATTACTGACACATAGTAACTGAAGCATAAACACATTATAGTCACATTTATACATAGAATCCAAAATGTGTATGTAACAAAGTTCGTAGGAAGGAAGGAAGCGGACAGGGTTGGCTCGTGAAGACTCAGGTGTTTTTATTAACACAGATAAACTCACACAGGTGGCGCCCCCCTCGCCACATACCCCCACCGCCCGACTCAGGCCGGGAAGCCCTCCGGCCTGCAGCCCCCCCCCCCCATTCCTGGAGAGGAAGTCGGCTACAGTCATCTGCGTCCCCGGCCTGTGGATCACCTTGAATTTGAAGGGTTGTAATGCCAGATACCAACGGGTGATCCGCGCGTTGGTATCCTTCATGCGGTGGAGCCACTGCAAGGGTGCGTGGTCCGAACAGAGGGTGAATTCCCGTCCCAGGAGATAATAGCGTAGGGTGAGGACTGCCCACCGGATCGCCAAACACTCCTTCTCAATGGTGCTGTAAATCGTCTCTCTCTTAGAGAGCTTCCGACTGATGTACAGCAGCCGGGCGCTCCTCACCCCCTATCTCCTGGGTCAGGACAGCTCCCAGCCCCCGGTCCGACGCGTCCGTCTGCAGCAAGAAGGGGAGAGAAAAGTCAGGAGAGTGCAATAGCGGCCCGCCACACAGAGCAGCCTTTACCTGGGTGAAAACCTGCTGGCACCGCTCCGTCCACGGGACCGTATCTGGGACCTCCTTTTTAGTGAGGTCAGTCAGCGGGCTGGTGAGCTCCGAATAGTCAGGAATAAAACCTCCTGTAATACCCCCGCCAGCCCCAGGAACTGCCTCACCTCCTTTTTGGTCTTGGGTCTCGGGCAGGCCGCAATAGCTGCCGTCTTATCAATTTGGGGACGCACCTGTCCGTGACCCAAGTGGAAACCCAGATAACGCACCTCCACCCGCCCAATCGCACACTTCTTTGGTTGGCCGTTAGTCCCGCTCCCCTCAGCGCTCTCAGCACCTCCCGCAGGTGCACCATGTGCCGCTGCCAGTCCTGACTGTAGATGATGATGTCATCCAGGTAGGCAGCGGCGTATGCGGTGTGCGGTCAGAGGATTTTGTCCATGAGGCGCTGAAAGGCAGCGGGCGCCCCGAACAACCCAAACGGAAGCGTGACAAATTGGTGCAATCCAAACGGCGTCGTGAAGGCTGACTTTTCTTTGGATAAAGGTGATAAGGGGATCTGCCAATATCCTTTAGTTAAGTCCAGAGTCGAATAAAAACGAGCGGTACCCAGCCGATCAAGCAACTCGTCAACCCGCGGCATTGGATAGGCGTCGAACTTCGACACCGCATTCACCTTGCGATAATCCATGCAGAATCGGACCGAGCCGTCTGTTTTCGGTACCAAAACGATCGGGCTCGCCCAGTCACTGCGGGACTCTTCTATCACTCCCATCTCTAGCATCGCCTCTAATTCCGACTGGACCACCTTTTTCTTGTGCTCCGGTAAACGATACGGCCGGCTGCGCACTACCACGCCCGGCTCGGTCTCAATATGGTGTTGGATAAGGTTGGTTCGACCGGGCCGGGGCGAGAAACACGTCTGCACGCCGGGCGGTGGCACTGGACCCACTGCGCGGTCCTCTTAGGGAGCCGCGCAATAAACTGCTCCAGCACCACCTGGTCGATGATATAATCGACGCCGCCTTCCCCGGCCAACAGCCATCTGCGGCAGGCGTCCCGGAGCTGGTGAGCCATCACGAAGGGCCGGCCGTTCTCCCCCAGCTCCAGCGAACGGAAGCGCTGGCGGTGCTGCTCGGGGCTCCGGCCGACCCGCTGGAGGATGGCTCGTTTTAGGTCTTCGTAGACCAGGAGGTTCTGGACTGGCAGCTGCTGCGCCGCCAACTGCGCCTCCCCGGTTAGCAGGGGGATGAGACGCACTGGCCAGTCCGTTTGGGGCCACCCACATGCCGCCGCGGTCTTTTCAAAGAGGTCGAGGAACGCCTCCGGGTCATCCTGCGGCCCCATCTTCTGTACCGGCATGTGGGTGGGCGGGGCCGGAGTTGTTGAACTCTCCCCGGCCCGAACCTCCCGGTCCATCCAGCTCCGGAACAGCTCACGGTCCTCCCGCTGGTTCTGGACGAGGGCACAGAATCTTCTCTCCTGGTCTGCCCTCATGTCCATCAGTGCTTTGTGGTGTTCCTGGTGGAGTCCCGCGAGTGATTGGATGACCTCCGCAAACGGCGTTCCCGTTGGTGAGGACATGATGGCAGCGGCGTTCCGGCTTCCTTCCCGGATTTCGGCACCAGTGTAACAAAGTTCGTAGGAAGGAAGGAAGCGGACAGGGTTGGCTCGTGAAGACTCTGGTGTTTTTATTAACACAGATAAACTCACACAGGTGCGCACTCTGCGTCACCCGGACACATCAACTCTCTCGGTTGTCTCAGCGATCACTTTCTGTATTCGTTCCGGCTGTCTCTCTCTTACAGCTCGTGCGCCCGAGTCTTCACTCCGTCTCTCTCAATGAACTCCCGTTCCACGGTGGCTTTTATCCGGTCTCCATGCCAATTACTGCAATCGGACACAGGTGATCCTCATTTTGCACTTGACCCACTTACTTACCGCTGTCTCCTGAGTCTTTCTCCCGCTGCAGACTTCGCTGAACCACGCCCCCCTCGCCACAGTGTACACTTTTAAAACTACATATATATTTATAATTTATAATCTAAATATTTTTTTTTCCTATATTTCTATACATAGTACATTATTTAATTTGTGGGTTTTTTCTTATATTGGTGTTATATTGCATCCCTACTGTGTTATTCCTATGTATGTCTGTACTATCATGCATGTTTGCATTATCTCAACAAAAAGTTGTCTGATAAAGACACTGATTGTACATGCTGTGTACATGCTTGTCAAGGTGTTGCTATGTGATTGTTTATGTTTGCTGAGCTTGATACAACATATCGTTGTTATGGGGTTCTACAGCCATTGCAATATGGTTGCAAGGGTGCAACTATGCAGGTACTATGTGTTCATAGGGGTGTTTACTGTGTTGCTATGCAGTTGCTAGTGTGTTGCTATGTGATTGCTTATGTGT